>CM053030.1:239206683-239247469 GCA_028564925.1 Lithobates sylvaticus
GAGCATGTGACTTGCCCACACACGCCCGGACTTCTCCGGCGGACAATCCGCGGGAAAAAGTCCGCGGGACTTTTGAAAATGAACGGACTTGCCCACACACGGAGCAGTCCGTTCATTTAGAATGTAACTTCAGGTACGTAGCTAGCGTAGGCAGTAAATGCCGGCGCGCTAGCTCCGTCACCTGGCATGGATTTAAAGGGACTCCCCACGCCGAAAAACTGCGTGGGGGTCCCCCCCAAATCCATCTCAGACCCTTATCCAAGCACGCAGCCCGGCAGGCCAGGAAAGGGGTGGGGACGAGCGAGCGCCCCCCCCTCCTGAGCCGTACCAGGCCGCGTGCCCTCAACATGGGGGGTGCCCTGGGGAAAGGGGGGCCGCACACGGCCCCCCCACCCCAAATCACCTTGTCCCCATGTTGATGAGGACAAGGGCCTCTTCCCGACAACCCTGGCTATTGGTTGTCGGGGTCTGCGGGTGGGGGCTTATCGGAATCTGGGAGCCCCCTTTTATAAGGGGGCCCCCAGATCCCGGCCCCCCACCCTATGTGAATGAGTATGGGGTACGATGTACCCCTACCCATTCACCTAAGGTGTAAAATGTAAAGTAAAAAAACACACACTTTTGAAAAAATATTTTATCGCACTGCTCCGGGGGTCTTCTTCCGTCTTGGGGGTCTTCTCGCCGGACTCCTCCGCCATTTACCTAGCTCTTTTACCGAGCGGAGAAGTCCGGCTACCTTCTTCGTCGTCGCCGCCGTCGTCTGGGGTCTCGATCCGCCTTCGGGGGTCTTCCGGGGTCTTCCGGGGTCTCTTCTGTTCTTGCCGCTGTCGTCGCTTTCTGCGCCGCCGGCGCCGCCTTCTTCTTCTTCTTGTTCTTCTTGTTCTTGTTCTTCTTCTTCTTCTTCCGATGTTGACTCGTCGCTCCCTCTGGCCGGAATGCCAGAGCCGCGCTGTGCTGGGACTTATATAGGGACAAGGGGACAGGGTCACATGCTCATGTCACATGGTGCCCCCGCCCCCTTGTGATGTCACAGTCCCAGCATCCTCCAGGACTGTGACATCACAAGGGGGCGGGGTCACCATGTGACATGAGCATGTGACCCTGTCCCCTTGTCCCTATATAAGTCCCAGCACAGCGCGGCTTTGGCATTCCGGCCAGAGGGAGAGACGAGTCAACATCGGAAGAAGAAGAAGAAGAAGAAGAAGGCGGCGCCGGCGGCGCAGAAAGCGGCGACAGCGGCAAGAACAGAAGAGACCCCGGAAGACCCCGGAAGACCCCCGAAGGCGGATCGAGACCGAGACCCCCAGACGACGGCGGCGTCGACGAAGAAGGTAGCCGGACTTCTCCGCTCGGTAAAAGAGCTAGGTAAATGGCGGAGGAGTCCGGCGAGAAGACCCCCAAGACGGAAGAAGACCCCCGGAGCAGTGCAATAAAATATTTTTTCAAAAGTGTGTGTTTTTTACTTTACATTTTACACCTTAGGTGAATGGGTAGGGGTACATCGTACCCCATACTCATTCACATAGGGTGGGGGGCCGGGATCTGGGGGCCCCCTTATAAAAGGGGGCTCCCAGATTCCGATAAGCCCCCGCCCGCAGACCCCGACAACCAATGGCCAGGGTTGTCGGGAAGAGGCCCTTGTCCTCATCAACATGGGGACAAGGTGCTTTGGGGTGGGGGGGCACGCCCCCCCCCCATGTTGAGGGCACGCGGCCTGGTACGGCTCAGGAGGGGGGGGCGCTCGCTCGTCCCCACCCTTTTCCTAGCCTGCCGGGCTGCGTGCTCGGATAAGGGTCTGAGATGGATTTGGGGGGGACCCCCACGCCGTTTTTCGGCGTGGGGAGTCCCTTTAAATCCATGCAAGGTGACGGAGCTAGCGCGCTGGCATTTACTGACTACGCTAGCTACGTACCTGAAGTCACGTGCTAAATGAACGGACTTTCCGATGAGCGGCAAGTCCGTTCATTTCAAAAGTCCGGCGGACTAGCCTACTAACGGCGGGATTGTCCGCAGGACTGCCAAGTCCAGCGGATAATTTTAAAACAAAACTTAAAACTTTAGTCCGCCGGACTTTTTGAAAAAAAGTCCGTCGAAGGCCCACACACGAGGGGATTATCCCCTGGACTTGAGTCCAGGGGATAATCCCGCGGGATAGTCCCTTCGTGTGTACGAGGCATTATAGATAATTTTCCTTTAAGTGTGGAGCATTTCCAAATAAAACAAATAAACTATGCTTTTTGACATGCACCTATAACATACAGTACCGTATATACTCGAGTATAAGCTGAGTTTTTCAGCACATTTTTTTGTGCTGAAAATGCCCCCCTCGGCTTATTCTCGGGTCAAGCACTTTTCTGCAGTAGAGAATGACATTTTCCAACCCGACTTTGGGGCCCCATATCTCTGAGCCACTTGGAGCTAGTCCCACATTTGGTGTGCAAACCAAGTGGAACTAGCACTACAACATATCCAAAGATGGAGTTCCTAGCACTAAGTGGCCCCAAGATACGGGGCCCCAAAGTCGGTTCGGAAAATGTCATTCTCTGCTGCAGAAAAGTGCTTGACATTTTCTGAACCCACTTTGGGGCCCCGTATCTCGGGGCAACTTGGTGATAGGAACCCCATATTTGGAAATGTTGTAGTGACAGTTCCCCTGGGTTTGCACACCACATTTGGGGTTCCTAGCACCAAGTGGCCCAGAGATATGGGGCCCCAAAGTCAGTCAACTGTGTCCATTTGCAGCAATGTCATTTCGGGATCCTTTGGGTCCAGAGACCCCAAATTTTGCCTGCAGCTAGGGGGCATCTAGGAACCCTTAACTACCACGTTTAAAGTTCAGGGGACATATGGCTGCAAATGGGCACAGTATGGCATGCAAATGGGTACAATGAGGCTGCAAATGGGCATTGTTGACCCTCTTTTCCACTTACAGTAGCTGCGCATTTCTCACCCTAGGCTTATACTTGAGTCAATAAGTTTTCCCATTTTTTTGTGGTAAAATTAGGTGCCTCGGCTTATATTCGGCTCGGCTTATACTCGAGTATATACAGTATGGACTATATTATGTGAGGATTACACAGATTCTCCTTATAGTGTCACACAAAGTTATGTAGTATCCACAAATAAGGGGTTGCAGCCCTGAAGATATACTGTATGTAAACAGAGATCAGTTATTTTAAACTAACAACATCAGCAGAAGCTCATTTGCATTAACCAAATACAAAACAACAGGCAGCCTGGTGTGTAAAAAAAAACACAATACATTTAATTACATATAACTGTTTTGAGAATATGATTATCAGAATCCTCTGCAGGACCACTAAGGCTGATGAGCGACCCACAGAGGAAAGTGGAAAACTGGCTGTTTGGAAACATGTTTAAATCACATTAAGTACATTGCATGGTGTACATTAGGAATTAACGCTTAAGCTCAGCTTTTTTTTTATTTTTATTGCAATGTGGTTACAGTGCTTTAAAGCAGAGGGAGCAGATATATGTATAATGCTTTTAATCACATCACCTTCAGTAATGATTTTTTGACAGTATTGAAATCTGCTGCCGTTGCCTTCAGAAAATAACTCTGGAAATTTAGCACTGTGGGAGCTTATAAAATATTTTATCATACTGTAGGTAATTTTTTTTCGATCATAGCCATATTAAATTAAAATACACTGTAACCACATTCTGGTTTTGATTACCTTGATTACATGAGAATCCACTATCCTTTAAATTTAAGTCCTCCGGAGCAACCAATTAAGCAGGTGCTCAAGATATAACTAACACTTAATTAAACAATTAATCTAATTCTTATTATCATCAAGACAATTTCCTTAAGGATCAAGCTACCTAGCAAACTTGCCACACACAGCAGCAGTTTTGTTTCAGTAGTTTGTGTTGACTGAGATATCACAAAGTTGAGCTGTCTTCAAAAGTGACAGACCACCATTGTCCATTGCCTTTAGGAGCTTCTTCCTTAGCATCTTCCCACTTTTTGTTTACATAAGCAGGACTATCCATGGTGCTTCACACAATACATTGTGTCAGCCATTTCCATCTGTGCCTTCAAGCTTTGAGATTGTAGGCCACACCCTTAAAACCCGGCAATCCCAGAATACCATAACTTAAATAAAACAACAAAACCACCTTTTGGCTTAAAATTGGAAAAATGTGTCTTTTTAACAATGTATTTATCATAACTTGTTTACTAAATCACGTAATCATAAATTCAACCAAACAGAATTCTATCTGCTCAGTTTTTAGAACTCGAGCAGTAGCACAAGTTTAAATATAAATAACAGTCCTCCCCAGAATCTGGGGGGACCCTACCACATAACAGGTGCTCGCGACTGGTGCGGGAGGGAGGGAGCTCCAATCTTCTTGCTGATCTATAGCAAAGAGGGAAAAACCCCTTCCTGCTATCCTTATATAGCCTCACTCCACCTTCCAGAAAATTCCCTTTAACCTGATGGGCTCTTGCTTTCTCTTTCTTAAAGGGGCCACAGCCCTGCTAACTATACCTATATTGCTACAATGTTAGCTACCCTAACCTGTGATGGGGGAGTCCACAATCTCAAGAAAGTGGACCCATATTGTGTCCCCTTTTTCCATTAGATATATAGGCCTTCATACAGAATTACCTATGAATTAATTTACCAGTCCGAGTATAGGAATCAAATCATGGTATTCTTTTTAAATCCTGCACATTATTACTATAATGCATTTCTATTAGATTATATTACTGTAGACTGGAATCATATTTAACCCTAAAAAGAACATTCATTGTGGAATTGGGAGGCCTTAATAATTATCTAAACGCAATCGCTAAAACCTCATATAAGCCTTAGCATATTAGTGTCATTTGGAAAGTAATTTTTTTTTAAGCTTTTATTTAGAATATTGTATGACCACTTGTTTTCTCCTGCAAGTTCCCATGTACTTTGGAGAAGCAATATTGATATACCTAGCCTCTGTTAATTTTTATCTCATTTCATGTCATCAGGTTATCCTAAACGGCCAACGTTTATATGATATATAGAAGGGCCTAAATCTCATTAGTGATGTTGATTGCTCTGCTGTCTGTATGGTAATGCCACTATCCTGTTAGGATGAGGGAGGGTGGCATGAAGAGGGGTGGCTGGAAGGGAATGGGTTTGTTTTAACCACTTCAGCTCTGGAAGGTTTGACCCACTTCCTGACCAGGGCCTTTTTTTGCTATACGGAACTGCGCGGTCATGCAACGCTGTTTCCAAATAATATGTATGTCCTTTTTTCCCACAATAGAGCTTTATTTTGGTGGTATTTGATCACCTCTGCGGTTTTTATTTTTTGTGCTATAAACAAAAAAAAAATTATTTTGAATAAAAAATAATATTTTTTACTTTCTGCTATAAACCATTCCCAATAAAAAAAATTTAATTTCTTCATCAGTTTAGGCCAATATGTATTCTACTACATATTTTTGGTAAAAAAAATCCCAATAAGCGTATATTGACTGGTTTGCGCAAAAAGTGATAGCGTCTACAAACTATGGGATATATTTATTGAATTTTTATTTTCTTTATTGTTTTTACTAGTAATGGTGGTGATCAGTGTTTTTTTTATCGGGACTGCAACATTGTGGCGGACAAATCTGACACTAAATGACACGTTTTGGGGACCAGCGACACCAATACAGTGATCAGTGCTAAAAAAAATGCACTGTCACAGTAAATATGACACCGGCGGGGAAAGGATTAATGCCAGGGGCAACCAAAGGGTTAAATGTGTCCCTGGGAGGTGCTTACTAACTGTGTGGGGGAGTGGATACACTGGAGGATAAGAGAGATCCGTGTTTCAGCTAAATCTCTCTTTTGCTCCCTGACAGATCAGTGGCCTGCCTTGTTTACATAGGCAGACTGCTGCTCCGTCCTTCCTCTGAACAATCGGTGGGTAGTGGTGGCCATTGCGGCCACCGGACCTGCTGATTGGCTTCCCTTAGCTTACCCAGTCACCAGACAACACCAGTGTAGGGTACATCAGGAATGACTCTTTATTTGACATGTCACACTTATATACAGTTGACAGATGACTCAAGCCTAACCTAATTAGCATGAGCTAATTATCTTAATCAACACTGGGCTCCTTCATTCAATTGCTGGGTTAATTAGCACATACAACAATAGGTGAAACACTTCTACAAGCCAGACTATACTCAATTACATAACACAGGTGGCTGGAGTTCATGAGTCATGACATTAGCGTCTCTTGCTAATGCCAAATACACATACAGATTCTATGTGTATTGGGGGGCCAGCATGGACCTGAATCCAAGTATCACCAGCTCAGGGGTCCCAGGCTTGCAGCTCAAAGAGCACTGTTCCCCCAAATGCCAGGGCCCATAATCACAAGGCAACAGGCTCGCACTCAGTCCCCTCCAGCAGCCCGTGTCCCGGCTAGGTCCGTCACATTTCTCCCCTTTCGGCAGGAGACTAACACAGGAGGAGACCCCAGACGGGTTGACTCCGAAGTTAGTCAGTGGTTCCAGTGCTCTAATGCCTGTACCCACACAGTACCCCAAACAAATTGTTTCAAACAGAGCACTCACCCAGCCAACCTCTGCCTCTCTCAAAGAACATATCTGCCGCTGGGGAGAGGCCTGGACTGGCCCTTCTCCCTGGAGTCTTTTCAGCCGCTGGAGAGAAGACAGGGTGACTGGGCTCACTCCATCCTGCTGTTGGGGATCTGGGCTGACCACCCAGCATCCCTGGGTTATACTGGTGGAGACTGCATTCCCATCCACCTTTACAGGGAATCTGTCCTGTTTTAGTTGCGGGCAGAGGCCAGCAGCGCTCTGTTCCGTTGCCAGCAGTTCAGGTGGGTGTAGGAGCTTCCCTACATCATCTCCTCCAGCTAACTGTTGGGGAGAGAGGCCGACTGCCCCGGCTTCCTGGAACTCCACAGTTGTTGCTGGTGCTGGACAGAGGTGGGTAGCACTCTGCCCTGTTGCCAGCACTTCTGCTGGGGACTCCACATCCTCCGCTCTGGCAAACCATTGGGGCAGGAGGCTGGCTTCCTTTTCCATTCCCTCATCTGGCTGCTGGGACAACATGTCTCTGGTACTGTCTCCCAGGTGCACAAATCTTTGCTGGGGAGGAAAGATCGCTTTCTCCACCCTGGCCAACTGTTGGGGAGGGATGACAAACACCTCCTCTCCCTTCTCCCCCTGTATCTGCTGCTGGGAAGTGATTGCCACCTTCTCACCCTGAGCCTCCATAACTGCCACCGGTGTGGGGCAGAGGTCTTGGACCCTCTGTCCGGTGACCTGCGCTTCAGCTGGAGAAGTTCCTTGTAACTCCACGGATACTGCCGTTGGTGCTGGGCAGAGCTCAGTGAAGTTTGGCCCTAATACCAGCTCTTCTGATGGAGGCTCATGAGGTTGTTTTTCCTCAGCAGAAAAGTCTATTAAATCCCCAGTCTCTACAACTGATGGCTGGGGATAGAGGTTCACCACCTGTCCGTGGAACCTAGAAGATGCCATCGGTGCTGGGCAGAGGTTAGCAGAGCTCTGCCCTGTTGTCAGCACTTCCTGCATCCGCCATAAGACCTCCGCGTCCATAGCTGTGGGGGCAGGTGGGCAAAGCACTCTGTTACTATGCCACATCGCCGACTCTTCAGCCAGGATTTCAGAGCTGTCTGCTGGTATTTCCTCATAGTCCCAGGCAAAGGGAGCCCCACCCTGCTGCTGAGCAGTGTCTAGCAGCTGTATGTAGGCGATCTCAAGCTCCCATTCCTGAGCGGCCAGGAACTCCAAATCTTCCTGTGCCCAGAGCACTTCCGAGACGTTCAATCTTTGCTCTCTGTGCTCCATTATTTCCTCCAAACGCCACTCCAGATTACTCCCAAAGTCGGGGTCCTCGGACAGCCTCCAGTACAACAATCCCAGGCCATTATAATCAAAGCCTTCCGTAGGCCTGTCATCTGCTGTCCACGGGCACACTTGGGCTACATACCACCGGAGGGCTCTGTAGCTCTCGTCCAAACGCATTTCTGCCCGGATCAGCCTGCTTAACTCAGCTGTCCACTCCTGCTTCGGTTGTTCCCCCAATAACAGCAATCGTACTTCATACTGCGACCAGTACCTTACATGGATGGAGGGGAGAACTTTTCCCTGGTGTCGCTGCTCACAGGCTAGCGCTTCTTTCCAGAGTTGTAGGCGAACAGAATCATACCATCCCAGCAGGACCTGCACCGATACTGGTCCTCTGTGCTGTATCCGCATCTCTCGCAACCTCCTTCCGAATTCCTCTTCCATGACGTATCTGTACCTCTGCTATCCGGGCCTTGGATCCAGGTGATGGTTTGGATGTGTTCACGACAAGGAAGCACGATCCCACCGCTGCCAGCCAATTGTGACGGACCTCGTACTCAAGATGTCCGCCGTAACTGCTTCCTCTGTCCGGTACCACACAATCCAAGACCCCCTTAGCTTACCCAGTCACCAGACAACACCAGTGTAGGGTACATCAGGAATGACTCTTTATTTGACATGTCACACTTATATACAGTTGACAGATGACTCAAGCCTAACCTAATTAGCATGAGCTAATTATCTTAATCAACACTGGGCTCCTTCATTCAATTGCTGGGTTAATTAGCACATACAACAATAGGTGAAACACTTCTACAAGCCAGACTATACTCAATTACATAACACAGGTGGCTGGAGTTCATGAGTCATGACATTAGCGTCTCTTGCTAATGCCAAATACACATACAGATTCTATGTGTATTGGGGGGCCAGCATGGACCTGAATCCAAGTATCACCAGCTCAGGGGTCCCAGGCTTGCAGCTCAAAGAGCACTGTTCCCCCAAATGCCAGGGCCCATAATCACAAGGCAACAGGCTCGCACTCAGTCCCCTCCAACAGCCCGTGTCCCGGCTAGGTCCGTCACAGTAACCATGACACATCTGCCCCTTGTGGGGACAAACCAGAACCAAAGTAGTCATTCCAACACATAACATGCAGGGATAGCCCTCTATTGTCACCAGTTAGGAAAATCACCCTAAGAAATGCAGTCATCAATGGAGTGCATGCATGTAGATAAGAAGTGACTGCAAATAGGCTGTAGGGAATAAGCATCACTGAAATTACAGAATGGGTGAAAAAAGATGAAAACAAATCGGCAATTGTTAATGACATGGACAAACAAACTTAAACTGGTTCTAAATGCAGAATGATTTTTATCCTAATGCATTCCATGCATTAAGATAAAAAACCTTCTGTGTGCAGCAACCCTCCTCAGCCCCCCTAATACTTACCTGAGCCCCATCTCGATCCAGCGATGTTTCATGATAGCCCTAGCTATCCAGTACTCTCCGTCCTTTCCTTAATGGCTGAGATAGCAGCGGGCACCATTGGCTCCAGCTGCTATCAATCAAAGTCAGTGAGCTAATGAGGTGAGAGAGGGGGTGAGGCTGAGCCACGGTTTTGTGTCTGAATGGACACACAGAGCAACGGCTTGGCTCGCTGTGGGGGCACTCAACAGGAGGGTGGAGTCAGGAGCCCCAGTGAGGGACCTGAGAAGAGGAGGATCTGGGTTGCTCTGTGCAAAACCACTGCACAGAGCAGGTAAGTATAATACCTTTATTAATTTTAAACAAAAAAAAAAAAACAAGACTTTAATATCACTTTGAAATGTGGGCGATATCCTAAACAACTCCAACAAAGTTTCTAAGACATATCTATGTCCAGCTCCTCTTCCCCTTACATCACTCTCCCCACTGCTATAACTGTCAATTACCAGATATTAAACTGACAACCTGGAATTTCTACATATTACAAGAGTGGCTGTCAAAATTCAGTCATTCCTGTGCAAAACGACACTACGCCAAACTACTGGCCAACAGGTTGGTAAATATACTACCAACTCTGATACACAAAGACCAGTCAGGTTTTACAAAAGGTAGGCAAGAATCAGATGCCACCATGCACCTAATTAACATGATTATTATGGACAGAGAACTCAAACTTCTTGTCTGCTTTTATCTTTGGATGCAGAGAAGACATTCAATAGAATACTTTGGTCCTACCTCTTTGCTGTGCTCTGCAAGTTTAGATTCCAAGGGAGGTTTTTTTCAGCTATTACAGCCTTTTACACATCCCCTTTGGCACAAGTCTATATTTCTGAAATGTTGTCAAAGCCTTTCAATATAATAAGCAGAACTAGACAACCAGACAAGAATGCCCACTCAGTCTCCACTAATCTTCAATGTATTAATGGGGCCCCTTGCGGAGCAAACTTTTTCATCTCAGGCTTCAAAATTGTCACAAAGACACATAAAAGTACCCTTTTTGCACATCATGTGATACCTAATGCTCTCTCTTTGCTCTTACATGTATATCTTCTAACTCTGAGGCTGGCTAGGCCTGTATATGGGAACAGAAGATTGAGAACGCTATATCTGGAGTCACATTCCCTGAGCCTGGGTTCACACCGGTGCGATGCAGGAACCAGCGCAATTCCAGTGGTGTGAATCACATGCCATGTCTGTGTTTGCAATAGTGTGAACCCAGGCTAAAGGTAGTAAAAACGTGTAATGACCTTACTGGTGATTCTGGGGTCATAGCTGTAAAGTGAGCGGCCGGTGTGCACAGGTGTTGGAGATACAAGGCACTTTGGAATATTCACATTGTTATTTTGGAATACAGTGGTGATTGATTATATAAGCTGGACTTCCACAGTGTTATTCACAATATTTGTGTAGATATTTGAGTTGATTATGTTTAGTATAGCGGTTATTCTTAAACTACATGAATTTTGAGAATTTATGATTGATTTGCACACTAATCGTTTGCTAATAACCTACAGTAATACCTCTTCTATAAACAAATCAGTTCTTTTTTCAAAAACAAGAATACTCGTTCCTATAGATATTCACATTTTGTGGTCTTTTTTACAACTCTACATTAGCCTTTATTGGCTACCTTCTATGAGATTACATAGTGAAAATGTGTTTTTGTTCTATTAGAAAACTCTGGATCTTTTAAGAAGTATGATTTCTAATGCTAACCTAGTGATGGATGAATGATTGTATTGTCTCTTTCTTGGTTTTCCCAAACTGTATAGATGTAATCTTTGAAACGTTTTAATAAAAATATTGAACAGGAAAAAGTATATATTACTTTGTTATCTAAAAGTAATGACAAAGCTATGCCAAAATAAACAGGCTCATAATAAAAATATACATTTTTGCTGTGATCCATAAGTGCTATACAGTATAGTAGGGATGAGCCGAACACCCCCGGGTTCGGTTCGAACCAGAACCTTCGAACGGACCGAAAGTTCGCGCGAATTTTCGAACCCTATACGTTATAATGGACGCGAACGTTCGAAATCAAAAGTGCTAATTACAACGGCCAATATGCATGTTAATGTCATAAAACAGGTTTGGGGACCCGGGTCCTGCCCCAGGGGACATATATCAATGCAAAAAAGAACTTTTAAAAACTAACGTTTTTTCGGGAGCAGTCATTTTAATGATGCATAAAGTGAAAAAAAAAAAGTGACATTTTCCTTTAAATATGGTACCTGGGGGGTGTCCAAAGTATGCCTGTGAAGTGGCATGTGTTTCCCGTGTTTAGAACTGTCCTTGCACAAAATGACATTTGTAAAGGAAAAAAAGAAGCCATTTAAAACCACTTGCGGCTTTAGGTTTGATCTTAAGTAGAATCTGAACAGGTACATTATGAAGTGTAGCTCCATCCCAAAAAAATCTATTTTTAAGCTTTTTGGAGAACATAGGGAGGGGTTATCACCCCTGTAACATTTGCTGTCTTTGCACATCTGTTCAGAACATGTCACCTCACTTTCCGTCCCAATGACAAATGTTTTTGGAAAAGTGGGGTTTTAATTGAAACAAGGATTGGTGATAAAGTATCAGTAGAGAGGAGATACCTTTTTCCCAAATTAAATCTAACAGGATAGAATTTCCCTTCCTAGGGGTAGATTTCCTCTCACTTCCTGTTTTCTCTTTCCATTTGCAAGTAGGAGTCGTTTGTAAGTTGGATGTTTGAAAGTAGGGGCCTGGCGTATATACTCTGCAGAAATTTGCCCTATTAGATGTTGGTGTAGCCACAAGACTGGTGGGCACAGGAATGGGCCCTGCTGTGAGTTAATAGATCAAGATTTGTAATTGCATGCACCTGTTGAACAGGGCAGAAAAATTGGGGGTGGTGGTGGTGGTGGTGGTGGACGGTTTTGCCACAAGACTGTAAGCTCTCACAGTTACTCTTGGTGGGCGCAGGAATGGGCCCTGCTGTGAGTTATTAGATCAAGATTTGTAATTGCAAGCACCTGATGAACAGGGCAGAAAAATTGGGCCTTTGGCGGTGGTGGTGGACGGTGTTGCCACAAGACTGCAGGCCCTCATAGTTACTCTTGGTGGGCGCAGGAATGGGCCCTGCTGTGAACTATTAGATCAAGATTTGTAATTACCCGCCCCTGTTAAACAGGGGCTGAAAAATTGTGCCTTAGGCACTGGTGCTGGTGCCACAACACTGCAACCCCTCACAGAGACTGTACTTGGAGCACAGCAGTCACACGTGTTGCGAAGCATTTTTTTAAAAAATTGTAAGTACACGCCCCTGTTAAACAGGGGCTGAAAAATTGTGCCTTAGGCACTGGTGCTGGTGCCACAACACTGCAACCCGGCCCTCACAGATACTGTACTTGGAGCACAGCAGTCACACGTGTTGCGAAGCATTTTTTTAAAAAATTGTAAGTACACGCCCCTGTTAAACAGGGGCTGAAAAATTGTGCCTTAGGCACTGGTGCTGGTGCCACAACACTGCAACACGGCCCTCACAGAGACTGTACTTGGAGCACAGCAGTCACACGTGTTGCGAAGCATTTTTTTAAAAAATTGTAAGTACACGCCCCTGTTAAACAGGGGCTGAAAAATTGTGCCTTAGGCACTGGTGCTGGTGCCACAACACTGCAACACGGCCCTCACAGAGACTGTACTTGGAGCACAGCAGTCACACGTGTTGCGAAGCATTTTTTTTAAAAATTGTAAGTACACGCCCCTGTTAAACAGGGGCTGAAAAATTGTGCCTTAGGCACTGGTGCTGGTGCCACAACACTGCAACACGGCCCTCACAGAGACTGTACTTGGAGCACAGCAGTCACACGTGTTGCGAAGCATTTTTTAAAAAAATTGTAAGTACACGCCCCTGTTAAACAGGGGCTGAAAAATTGTGCCTTAGGCACTGGTGCTGGTGCCACAACACTGCAACACGGCCCTCACAGAGACTGTACTTGGAGCACAGCAGTCACACGTGTTGCAAAGCATTTTTTTTAAAAATTGTAAGTACACGCCCCTGTTAAACAGGGGCTGAAAAATTGTGCCTTAGGCACTGGTGCTGTGGCATGGATCATTGAGGAGGAGGAAGAGGATAGTCAGTGAACATAAGAGGACAGTCACTCAGCATCAGCATAGGCAGTCTTGAAGGGATGTGACATTAAAAATTATTCGGTTATATCCGCCTCAGGTGCCTGGTAGCTGGTGGTGATCCAAGACTGATTCATTTTGATGAATGTCAGTCGATCAACCGAGGCGGTGGACAGGCGCACCCTATGATCAGTCACAAATCCTCCAGCAGCACTGAATGTGCGTTCGGAAAGAACGCTGGAGGCAGGACAGGCCAGTAGCTCAATTGCATACTGTGCAAGCTCTGGCCAGTGATCCATCCTCAGGACCCAGTAAGCCAGAGGATTTTCGGTGGGAAAGGTGTCCAAGTCTGACCTTGCCCCAAGGTATTCCTGCACCATGTATATCAGACGCTGGCGATGGTTGCTGGAACCGATCATACCTTGGGGCTGCGGACTAAAAAATTGTCTGAACGCATCGGTCAGACGTCCACCTTCCCCACCGCTCCTTCTGCCACTGACCGAAGCCTCAGCAACTCGTCGCCCAGGACCAGGAGTTTGTAGCCTCCCAGTTTCTGGGAACGCGTTGCACAGACCTTTCTGCAAGGCCTCCCTGAGATGTCTCATCCTCTGCTCCCTCTGCGACGGCAAGATAAGGTCCGCAACCTTACCCTTGTACCGCGGATCAAGGAGAGTGGCCAGCCAGTAATGGTCCCTCTCCTTGATCCGAAGAACACGAGGATCCTTCCGCAGGCTTTGCAGGATCAGGGAGGCCATGCAGCGTAGGTTAGCTGAGGCATTCGGTCCGGAGTCTTCTGGGTCACTGAGGATGACATGATCGCCAGCCACCTCCTCCCAGCCACGTACAAGTCCACTGGCTTGTTGGGACTGTACATCATCCCTAAAAGACTGCTGCTGCTGATGCTGAGTGCCAGGCTCCACCTCCATGCTCACACAATCCTCCTCCTCCTCCTCCTCCTCCTCATCCTCTTCCTGTGTGATGGGTGGGACAGAAGGAACACTGTCCGGATAAAGGGGGCCTTGAGAGGCAAGGAAGTCCTCCTCTTCCTGCCTCTGTTCTGCCTCAAGTGCCCTGTCCATTATCCCACGCAGCGTATGCTCCAACAGGTGGACAAGAGGGACAGTGTCACTGATGCATGCACTGTCACTGCTCACCATCCTCGTGGCCTCCTCAAATGGTGAGAGGACAGTGCATGCATCCCTGATCATGCTCCACTGACGTGGGGAAAAAAAACCAAGCTCCCCTGACCCTGTCCTGGTGCCGTAGTCGCAAAGGTACTCATTGATGGCCCTCTGCTGCGTGTGCAGTCGCTGCAGCATGGCCAACGTTGAGTTCCACCTGGTGGGCATGTCAGATATTAGGCGGTTCTTGGGCAGGTTCAGCTCCTTTTGCAGCTCAGTCAGCCGAGCACTGGCATTATAAGATCGGCGGAAATGCACACAGACTTTCCTGGCCTGCCTCAGGACATCCTGTAAGCCTGGGAACCTGCCCAAGAACCGCTGCACCACCAGGTTGAGGACGTGAGCCATGCAGGGCACATGGGTGAGCTGCCCCTGTCGCAGGGCGGAGAGGAGGTTGGTGCCATTGTCAGAAACGACCATTCCTGGCTTAAGCTGACGTGGCGTCAACCACCTCTCGGCCTGCCCCTGCAGAGCTGCCAGAACCTCTGGCCCAGTGTGGCTCCTGTCCCCCAAACACACCAGCGCAAGCACGGCATGGCATCTTTTTGCCTGCGTACTTGCGTAGCCCCTTGTACGCCTACGGAGCACCGCTGGTTCCAAGGACAGAGCACTGGAGGAAGAAGAAGAGGAGGGGGTGGAGGAGAGAGGTGTGTCACAACCAGTAGCAGTAGTCGCGTTTTGGAGGCGTGGTGGCGGAACAACCTCCAACACTACTGCACCTTGTCCTGCATCCCTCCCAGCTGCCAATAGAGTGACCCAATGGGCCGTGAAAGAAAGGTACCGTCCCTGTCCATGCCTGCTGGACCATGAGTCAGCGGTAATATGCACCTTACCGCTGACCGCCCTGTCCAGCGAGGCATGGACATTGCCCTCCACATGCCGGTAGAGAGACGGAATCGCCTTCCGCGAGAAAAAGTGGCGTTTGGGAACCTGCCACTGAGGAACCGCACATTGAACAAACTCACGGAAGGGGGCCGAGTCTACCAACTGAAAAGGCAGCAGTTGAAGTGCTAGCAATTTAGCAAGGCTAGCATTCAACCGCTGGGCATGTGGATGGCTGGGAGTGTACTTCTTTCTACGGTCCAGCAGCTGGGGCAGGGAAATTTGCCTGCTGCATTCGGACGTCGGTGTACTGCAAGTACTTGGTTGTGACACACCGAATTCTACACCTTCAGTCCTCTCAGAGCAGCTTTCAGAGAGGACTGAAGGTGTAGTGGGGATGGAGATCCCAGCTGAGGAGGAGCAAGGAGAGGTCCGCTTAGTTCTTTGGTGTGGGTCTTTTATGTGTGCCTGCCAACGAGCTGCATGGCAGGTCGCCATATGTCTGGTCATGCTTGTCGTGCCCAAGCGGCTGATGTTTTGGCCACGCGAGATACGCTTGAGACAAATATTGCAAATAGCAGTGGTGCGATCTGCTGCACTCGTCTCAAAAAAGGCCCACACCAAAGAACTTTTCTGATAACGTGCAGAGGCAGCGCCCTGCACAGGCGGAGCTCTGCGGTGTTGTACAGTTGCTGTGCTGGCCTCTACCTGGCCTCCAGGGGGCATCCTGCCTCGTTGGACATGTGACGCCGCATCCTCCTCCTCCTCGTCCTCCTCCTCATCCTCTCTCCCTTGAGGCACCCACGTGGAGTCAGTGACCTCATCATCCCCTCCCTCTTCACCACTAGAGCAAACCTGGCAGTAAGCTGCAGCTGGTGGAACTGTACTGCCAGATTCCTCAAGCTGGGTATCGTCATCCGAGCCTTCGAATCGTTGGGCATCCTCCTGGAGCATGTACCCAACACTGTGCTCAAAGAGTTCGGGGGACTCCTCAGGAGGACATGGTGGGTCTAGGGAAGGGGTGGCTGATGATGCTCTGTCAGTACCCTGAGCCTGGGTGAGAGAGGATGAGGAGGATGAGGAGGGCTTGGTCATCCATTCTACCAAGCCTTCAGCATGATGCGGCTCCACATGTCCAGCTGCCGAAAACAAAGACGCGCGTGTCCCATGGCCACGTGCTGATGACGATGCACGACCACGTCCACGTCCACGGCCACGTCCACTAGAAACAGAGCCTGCCTGCCCTGTGTTCTTGGCTCTGCACGCTCTGCCTCCCCTTGGCGGTCTTCCAGCCATTGTAGTCGGTAGTCCTGTGGGTGCTGCTGAGAAGAAAATATAGGAGCTCTGTGTGATGCCACTAACACACTAGAAGTCCTATGGGTGCTTCTGCAAAGAAAATAGAGGAGCTCTGTGTGATGCCACTAACACACTAGAAGTCCTATGGGTGCTTCTGCAAAGAAAATAGAGGAGCTCTGTGTGATGCCACTAACACACTAGAAGTCCTGTGGGTGCTGCTGAGAAGAATATATAGGAGCTCTGTGTGATGCCACTAACACACTAGAAGTCCTATGGGTGCTTCTGCAAAGAAAATAGAGGAGCTCTGTGTGATGCCACTAACACACTAGAAGTCCTGTGGGTGCTTCTGCAAAGAAAATAGAGGAGCTCTGTGTGATGCCACTAACACACTAGAAGTCCTGTGGGTGCTTATGCAAAGAAAATAGAGGAGCTCTGTGTGATGCCACTAACACACTAGAAGTCCTGTGGGTGCTTATGCAAAGAAAATAGAGGAGCTCTGTGTGATGCCACTAACACACTAGAAGTCCTGTGGGTGCTGCTGAGAAGAATATATAGGAGCTCTGTGTGATGCCACTAACACACTAGAAGTCCTATGGGTGCTTCTGCAAAGAAAATAGAGGAGCTCTGTGTGATGCCACTAACACACTAGAAGTCCTGTGGGTGCTTATGCAAAGAAAATAGAGGAGCTCTGTGTGATGCCACTAACACACTAGAAGTCCTGTGGGTGCTTATGCAAAGAAAATAGAGGAGCTCTGTGTGATGCCACTAACACACTAGAAGTCCTGTGGGTGCTGCTGAGAAGAATATATAGGAGCTCTGTGTGATGCCACTAACACACTAGAAGTCCTGTGGGTGCTTCTGCAAAGAAAATAGAGGAGCTCTGTGTGATGCCACTAACACACTAGAAGTCCTGTGGGTGCTGCTGAGAAGAATATATAGGAGCTCTGTGTGATGCCACTAACACACTAGAAGTCCTGTGGGTGCTGCTGAGAAGAATATATAGGAGCTCTGTGTGATGCCACTAACACACTAGAAGTCCTATGGGTGCTTCTGCAAAGAAAATAGAGGAGCTCTGTGTGATGCCACTAACACACTAGAAGTCCTGTGGGTGCTTCTGCAAAGAAAATAGAGGAGCTCTGTGTGATGCCACTAACACACTAGAAGTCCTGTGGGTGCTTATGCAAAGAAAATAGAGGAGCTCTGTGTGATGCCACTAACACACTAGAAGTCCTGTGGGTGCTTATGCAAAGAAAATAGAGGAGCTCTGTGTGATGCCACTAACACACTAGAAGTCCTGTGGGTGCTGCTGAGAAGAATATATAGGAGCTCTGTGTGATGCCACTAACACACTAGAAGTCCTGTGGGTGCTTATGCAAAGAAAATAGAGGAGCTCTGTGTGATGGGACTAACACACTTCAAGTCCTATAGGTGCTTCTGGGAAGAAAATATAGCTCTGTGTGTGTGATGGGACTAACACACTTCAAGTCCTATAGGTGCTTCTGGGAAGAAAATATAGCTCTGTGTGTGTAATGGGACTAACACACTTCAAGTCCTATAGGTGCTTCTGGGAAGAAAATATAGCTCTGTGTGTGTGATGGGACTAACACACTTCAAGTCCTATAGGTGCTTCTGGGAAGAAAATATAGCTCTGTGTGTGTAATGGGACTAACACACTTCAAGTCCTATAGGTGCTTCTGGGAACAAAATATAGCTCTGTGTGTGTAATGGGACTAACACACTTCAAGTCCTATAGGTGCTTCTGGGAACAAAATATAGCTCTGTGTGTGTGATGGGACTAACACACTTCAAGTCCTATAGGTGCTTCTGGGAAGAAAATATAGCTCTGTGTGTGTGATGGGACTAACACACTTCAAGTCCTATAGGTGCTTCTGGATTACAAAGTATAGCTCTTTGTGTGTGATGGGACTAACACACTTCAAGTCCTATAGGTGCTTCTGGGAAGAAAATATAGCTCTGTGTGTGTAATGGGACTAACACACTTCAAGTCCTATAGGTGCTTCTGGGAACAAAATATAGCTCTGTGTGTGTAATGGGACTAACACACTTCAAGTCCTATAGGTGCTTCTGGGAACAAAATATAGCTCTGTGTGTGTGATGGGACTAACACACTTCAAGTCCTATAGGTGCTTCTGGGAAGAAAATATAGCTCTGTGTGTGTAATGGGACTAACACACTTCAAGTCCTATAGGTGCTTCTGGGAAGAAAATATAGCTCTGTGTGTGTGATGGGACTAACACACTTCAAGTCCTATAGGTGCTTCTGGGAAGAAAATATAGCTCTGTGTGTGTAATGGGACTAACACACTTCAAGTCCTATAGGTGCTTCTGGAACAAAATATAGCTCTGTGTGTGTAATGGGACTAACACACTTCAAGTCCTATAGGTGCTTCTGGGAAGAAAATATAGCTCTGTGTGTGTGATGGGACTAACACACTTCAAGTCCTATAGGTGCTTCTGGGAACAAAATATAGCTCTGTGTGTGTAATGGGACTAACACACTTCAAGTCCTATAGGTGCTTCTGGGAACAAAATATAGCTCTGTGTGTGTGATGGGACTAACACACTTCAAGTCCTATAGGTGCTTCTGGGAAGAAAATATAGCTCTGTGTGTGTAATGGGACTAACACACTTCAAGTCCTATAGGTGCTTCTGGGAAGAAAATATAGCTCTGTGTGTGTGATGGGACTAACACACTTCAAGTCCTATAGGTGCTTCTGGGAAGAAAATATAGCTCTGTGTGTGTAATGGGACTAACACACTTCAAGTCCTATAGGTGCTTCTGGGAACAAAATATAGCTCTGTGTGTGTAATGGGACTAACACACTTCAAGTCCTATAGGTGCTTCTGGGAAGAAAATATAGCTCTGTGTGTGTGATGGGACTAACACACTTCAAGTCCTATAGGTGCTTCTGGGAAGAAAATATAGCTCTGTGTGTGTAATGGGACTAACACACTTCAAGTCCTATAGGTGCTTCTGGGAACAAAATATAGCTCTGTGTGTGTAATGGGACTAACACACTTCAAGTCCTATAGGTGCTTCTGGGAAGAAAATATAGCTCTGTGTGTGTGATGGGACTAACACACTTCAAGTCCTATAGGTGCTTCTGGGAACAAAATATAGCTCTGTGTGTGTAATGGGACTAACACACTTCAAGTCCTATAGGTGCTTCTGGGAACAAAATATAGCTCTGTGTGTGTAATGGGACTAACACACTTCAAGTCCTATAGGTGCTTCTGGGAAGAAAATATAGCTCTGTGTGTGTAATGGGACTAACACACTTCAAGTCCTATAGGTGCTTCTGGGAAGAAAATATAGCTCTGTGTGTGTAATGGGACTAACACACTTCAAGTCCTATAGGTGCTTCTGGGAAGAAAATATAGCTCTGTGTGTGTAATGGGACTAACACACTTCAAGTCCTATAGGTGCCTCTGGGAACAAAATATAGGAGCTCTGCCTGCCTGCCACGAACACACTACAAGTCCTATAGGTGCTTCTGGTAACAAAATATAGGAGCTCTGCCTGCCTGCCACTAACACACTACAAGTCCTATAGGTGCTTCTGGGAAGAAAATATAGCTCTGTGTGTGTAATGGGACTAACACACTTCAAGTCCTATAGGTGCTTCTGGGAACAAAGTATAGCTCTTTGTGTGTAATGGGACTAACACACTTCAAGTCCTATAGGTGCTTCTGGGAAGAAAATATAGCTCTGTGTGTGTAATGGGACTAACACACTTCAAGTCCTATAGGTGCTTCTGGGAACAAAATATAGCTCTGTGTGTGTAATGGGACTAACACACTTCAAGTCCTATAGGTGCTTCTGGGAACAAAATATAGCTCTGTGTGTGTGATGGGACTAACACACTTCAAGTCCTATAGGTGCTTCTGGGAAGAAAATATAGCTCTGTGTGTGTAATGGGACTAACACACTTCAAGTCCTATAGGTGCTTCTGGGAACAAAATATAGCTCTGTGTGTGTGATGGGACTAACACACTTCAAGTCCTATAGGTGCTTCTGGGAAGAAAATATAGCTCTGTGTGTGTAATGGGACTAACACACTTCAAGTCCTATAGGTGCTTCTGGGAAGAAAATATAGCTCTGTGTGTGTAATGGGACTAACACACTTCAAGTCCTATAGGTGCTTCTGGGAAGAAAATATAGCTCTGTGTGTGTAATGGGACTAACACACTTCAAGTCCTATAGGTGCCTCTGGGAACAAAATATAGGAGCTCTGCCTGCCTGCCTGCCACGAACACACTACAAGTCCTATAGGTGCTTCTGGTAACAAAATATAGGAGCTGTGCCTGCCTGCCACTAACACACTACAAGTCCTATAGGTGCTTCTGGTAACAAAATATAGGAGCTCTGCCTGCCTGCCACGAACACACTACAAGTCCTATAGGTGCTTCTGGTAACAAAATATAGGAGCTCTGCCTGCCTGCCACTAACACACTACAAGTCCTATAGGTGCTTCTGGTAACAAAATATAGGAGCTCTGCCTGCCTGCCACGAACACACTACAAGTCCTATAGGTGCTTCTGGTAACAAAATATAGGAGCTCTGCCTGCCTGCCACGAACACACTACAAGTTCTATAGGTGCTTCTGGTAACAAAATATAGGAGCTCTGCCTGCCTGCCACGAACACACTACAAGTCCTATAGGTGCTTCTGGTAACAAAATATAGGAGCTCTGCCTGCCTGCCACGAGCACACTACAAGCCCCTCTTTGTCAATCAATCTTTGTAACTGAATCTATCTAACTCAATCTCTGCAAGTGAATCTCTCTATCTATCTAAATGCAGCAGAGTGTCACAGAAACAGCCTGCTCAATCTGCGCCGGAACAGCATGTGACCGGCGCAGACGGCGTGGCGGCGTTTTATAGGGGGGGGGCGTGTACTACAGCCCCTGAGCTGTAATTGGCTACAGGCGTCCTGCCTGTAGCCAATTATGGCTCTTCGAGTTTCCGGGGCTGTGATTGGCCAAGCATGCGGGGTCACAGTGCATGCTTGGCCAATCATCAGCCAGCAATGCACTGCGTCGGCCGCGCCGGCCGCAATGCATTGCGGGGCCGCTCGCATCACACGAACGTGATGCGAGCGGCCAAAATAGTTCTGGGCTCGCCGAGCGAGCGAACGCCCGATGCGAACGTGGGTTCGCATCGAGCACCGGGCCCATCCTTACAGTATAGGTATGAGAGCTGAATTAATTAAGACCATCAAAAAGAGATAATGACAAATAGTTCAGTTAGTGTATAACTAGTGTATAACTAAGTAATGCCGATCTTAACTGGTGACAGTTTATTTCAAAATATAATTACTCAACAGTCCACTCTAAGAAGGTAAAAAGACCTCATTAAAACACCTTCCATATATTTCAATGGAAACAATGGTTTTAGTTATATACAGTATACTTGTAAATGTATATAAATCCACATTACATGCTAAGATGCCTCTCACATTTGGCCTTGGTCTTGCTCTTGCCTACTGGAGTTCCAGCTTTGAGAGCTATATAACAATGAATAAACTGCTTGCCTGCAGGTTACCCATAACCACCTTAAAAGATAACTGTAGTTTTTTAAAAAAACATTTAGTTCAACATGATCATGCAAACCAAGTGGATCAATATCACAAAATGCTAAAAGCAGACACTCCTGCATTTATTAGCTAATCTATAGAGAGCACACGTCTCCAAACCAAGACTAAGAAAATATAAAGCATTTTGGAGCCCTGTAGATGTGTATTCTGATAACCACCATTGACTGCTGGAATCACATGTAAAGGGGAAATCAGCAGAGCTTAGTAAAATGGATGCTGGGACTGTCTGCTTCTAGCAGTTTGCAATCTCCAGTGATTGCATGAGTTCATTCCTATAAAGAACGTATCATTTCTAGACCCAGCAATGAATACATTGTATTAGACAGGTATGTGAGTTAGGCACTTTATTTATTTTCTTTTCTTATCTGCTACTACAGTGCAAACTGTATACAAATTACATAAGCAGACTAAAGCAGCCATAAATCTGGATCAAAATCTGGCCAGTTCAGCAGGAACCAACCTAATTCCAACCCATGTATGGACAGGGAGGTTATACAGAAGTCTATCTACAAATCAACTTCTATACAACCGTTATGGCAGATTTCCCCCACTCAATCAGTGCCGCAGCTGGCAGCTCTGATCAGTGTATTCTGACAGCAATAATGTCAGAATACAATAGCTCAGTGGTTAGTATTCCCTCATCTACCCCGAATGTGTGGATGGGGAAATTGGGTCACACTGGTTGAATAAAAAAAAAAAAACTGATCCATGTATTCCCTTTTCCTGAATAAAAAAAAAATGATTATAATTAAAAAAATTGTCACCATCACTTACTTTCTTTTCTACAGATCTAGATTGATTAGGTCAACTCACTATTAGTGATGGGTAAATCTGTTTGGGTTAAATTTGTGGGCACATTTGGTTAACAGAGCTAGAAATCCACAATATGCATACCCTATTCGTCAAGAGGAGGCACATTTTGAAAATCAATTCTTTCAATTTTCAAGGCTACGAAGCAAGGGATTGTCAAACAAATGGCATGAAGAGGAGCAGGGCATGTACAAATACAATTTGACAATTTGTCATTGAGCAGCTCTTTCAATAAAGGCAAAAGTCAAACATTAAAGATTCACAATTCCTTTAAATTACATGTTTGAGGGTTGCCTTAAAACCTGTCTGTGAAGAGGTGCATCTGAACAAAATAGTGCAGCAAAAATGACGCTTGTAAAGAAAAAAAAAGATACCGGATTGCAGGTTGCTAAATTATATTTCCCAGCCCATTTGCTCTGTTTGTAAACAAAGCAGCCAGTATTACCCTCCATTTATATTAGACCCGTACCCTAGATGAAAAACTGCTATGGATTGTGAAAAGGGATCCCATGAAAGAAAAAACAAACACACGAGACTCATTGTAAAAATACATACCAAAACTTATCCTTGGTGAGGATGTGGTATGGAATTAAAGGGGAATCCTATGCAAAAAAATTATAAAATAGTGTTGGGTAAGAGGTACATAGTACCCCTGGTTACTCATTCACCAAAAAAAAAAAAAAAAAACGTTAATAAACATACCACATATTTTAAGCTCTTTATTGAAAAAAAAAAACTACAATGTAAATCTATCCTTCAATCATGCTGCCGGTAATGTAGATCAACGTCATTAACAATCAACAACACCAACCCACCAAAACAAGAAAAACTGCCTGCTCCCAAAGGCAGAGAAAGCCAGGAGCAAAATTAAACAAAGGAGTGGGGTATCCTGGGTGATATCACTGATTAAATATGATCATGACATCACCTGAGATACCCTGCCCTTTTTTCTTAAATTCAGATGCAGGGCCTGGAGCTGTCATTCACAGCAAAAGTCTGCCAGGAGCCTGGGTTGTTTGTGTCTGGTTTCAGTGGGTCATCAGGTTTGTCATTCATCTTGATTGATGTGGATTTATATTGCTCGATGATGTGATAGATGGGGAATTTACATTGTGGGGCATTTCTTTTTTCAAATGTGTGGTATTTTTATTTACTACCTCTTTTTTTTTTTTTGGTGGCGGGTGGAGTATACAGGGGTATTATACTGTATACTATTCACATGGGGAAAGTGAGGATATCTCAGGGTTCCCTTATTTTTGAGGGAACGTCCAAATTCTAATAAGTCCCCATGCTCCCTGCCAAATCCTAATGCCCCAGGCCAGGGATGTGAGAAAGAGTCTGTTCCCCACATGAACATGGGGACTGGGTGCTTAGCAAAGCAGTTTCTTTTCTGGTAAGGTACCCTTTCCTTGTTGAGGGCATACCAAACCCTAGCAAAGGGGTAGGTATCCCCCTGTAACATTGACTAAATATAGTGTCCATGAAAACTGGGGGGGGTTCCACATGCTGTTTTATTCTTTCTTTTATGCAGGAGCCCCCCCTATAAAATCCTATCTATCTATAGATATATATATATATATCTATAGATATATATATATATATATATATATATATATATATATATATATATATATATAATATATATATATATATAGATAGATATCTATATATATATATATATATATCTGTTGAACAATTCCAAGCATCAGTAAACAGCAGAAAATGTTAAATTATAAACCTCATCATAAAGCAGTTGTGAGACTATAATTAGAAAACTCTAAGTGGCTGGTTCAGCTAGTAGGGTTTCTAGTTCAGTAAAATAAAGCAAATTAAATATACAATGTGTTTATTTGCTGTAAAATCTGGATCATCTTGTTATTAGACAAACAAACATCTGTGTGCTTATAAATTACATACATAATCTCCTCCTCTAAAACTAGAGCATGGTATTTTATGATTTTAGATATACTGTTGCTAAAAAAAATATCCTCAAAGCTACTAGATCTAGTTAAACTTTCAGTCTTTAGACTTTCACTTTATTCAGTAAAGCAAATATTGCTGAGCAAAGTACAATGGCTGACATCTACTGATTACATGTAAAAAAACAAATTCTGCCGCTACATCATCTTTCAGGCAGACCTGATGGGAAAGTCCATACAGCCCTATGGACAGGCAGATATAAATGGACTTGTATCCCTTTACAGCCACCTACCTCTGGGTTGCCCAGGTACGGGAAAAAAAAACCCTGAAAAGGACATGACGGTTCAGAGGTAGCCCAGTGTAAACTGACAGCTGAGTCCATTTTGATCAGGCTGCCCATAGAGCTGTCACGGGTCTGCCTGACTGTGTCCACCGAGCATAGACCGAGGGCATGGATGTCAAAACACTGACATTTGACTCTTGAGCTCTGATTCAGCAAGAATCTGCTAATGGATCCCCTGCTGATCGGAGAGGACTGTGCTCCATGTGAATGTTGCCTACTACCACACTTTAAGAAAATAAGCTCAATATTTCTGTAAACTTATGTTATCTCATATAATCGCTCTGCTTATTTAATAAGGTGATGCAAAGTAACCTGTGTCAACTAATTAGATGTGCTTCTTTCCCTCAGGTATATCAAGTATACTTAAATTTGGTTGGTTACTATAGTCTCCTTCACTGTGAATATAGATATTGTTCTTTGCACTGCCTTTTTAAATAAGCCCAGTTATATGTGTCAGTAACTACTTTCTTCAGATTGCGTTATACGTACTTCAGAAAAGTACTGAGGCAGATCCAATAAATGAGATCTGCTGATGCTGCCATTTTCAAATATTGAGAAAACCAGGCCACCTCACGGACATTTTAATACAATGGCCCAAAACGAAATTAAGAAAAGAAAAGGTAAAGTTGCATATTGTTAATTGTACAAGAAGCATATATTGCTTCTTGTACTGTAATAAAATGATTAAGCCTGTGATTGTGTAGTTTAGATTTGTTTCCTGACATTTGATGCATTATACCTAAATTCTTTTAGTTCCTGAGGTTATATTATATTTTTATTTGCAGGCACTGGACTTTGAGAAAACAAGGATGTACACTTTGAAAGTAGAAGCTGTCAATACATATGAAGACCCCAGGTTTCACTTTATGGGACCCTTCAAGGACGATGCTACTGTCAGAATTTTGGTGGAGGATGTGGATGAGCCACCAGTGTTCACCAAACCAGCCTATGTACTTGATGTCATGGAAGATGCCAGAATTAACACTCCTATAGGAACAGTCACAGCCCAAGATCCAGATGCTGCCAGAAGCCCTGTGAAGTAAGCATTAGAAAAATGCACATCTATTTCCTTGTAATGATCAAAGCTGCAAAATATTATATTGTTAAAAGCTTTGTAGATGATGAGACTAGAATTATCAAAGGATGTTTTAGTTTAACGTTTTAGCTTGATGTGTCATTCATGCAAATGGATTTTATGGAGTTCTGTATTTTTACATTGTTTCATAAGTTCAAACCCATGTGAGTAGCAAATACGGTATATGATGGTGTAAGTCTTTTTTAACATAGCTCATTCTGCGCTGGAGATAGAAAGGTGAAAAATACAAGATGAATTGACTAAAAGCCAACTAAAAGCCATATCTTTAAACTTTTTGTTTTATTAATGCCTAGAACAGAATGTCCTATGTTTTGTGATAAGACTATGAGATTAAAAGGTGGTTGCATCTCTTCCCCTCCATCATTTTCCAGTTCTAAGTTGCCCAGATAAAAATGCAGCTTGTTGCATTATAAAAATTAACCACTGATCTCAGCCACTATCACTGTGTCATTGGTTGTACCACTCACCATAGGAGGCTGAATTCTACTATGGGGAGATAATCAGTTGTGTTTTAATAAACAGGTATAAACAGGTGAAGTCATACAGACTTATTTAGCAATAAACTTTAAAGATCGCGCTGGAAATCACCACTGCGAGCTGTGCTTCTTGCGGTCGGAGGCTTCTCGCGGGAGGAGCGGCATAACTCGGCGCTGGCTCCTGTGACGGGGCTCACGGGTGTCAATCTCGCCACTAACAGCGGCGAGATTGATACAATATCGATGGCACCCACTGTATGTGACAAAGTTGGAAACATTTAATTTGGGGAGTTCTCTGATCTTGTGAAAGGGAGAATATTTTTTTTTTATTTTTAGTTGGTTTATTTTTTAAATATTTACGCTGCACCTTGTTAGAAGAATCCGGTGTCGGCCATGATTGTCACTAGGGATGAGCCCGATGTTCGAGTCAAATCCCCACAACCCTTGCCCTGTGGTTGTGGGGGTCTGTGGGCGGGGGGCTTATCGGAATCTAGAAGCCCCCTTTAACAAGGGGATCCCCAGATCCCATCCGCCCCCTATGTGTATTGGTAACGGGTACATTTTACCCCTACCAATTCACAAAAAAAGTGTCAAAAATTGTAAAAAAAATTACAGTAGACACTCAGGGACAAGTCCTTTATTAAAAAAAAAAAAAAAATGTCCCACGATGTAAATCCATCTCACACTGCCCGACGAGCTGAAAAAAGAAAAAAAACGCCCCCAATGGGAGGCTCCCTCGGAGTGATGCTTTTTCTCGATGACAGCTGTTATATAGCTGTCACATGGCTTCAGAGGGGGGGTCACCCATTGACGTCACTGGGTGGCCCCCGTCCTCAGCTATATAACAGCTGTCATCGATTCCGATTTAAGCCCCCCGCCCGCAGACCCCCACAACCACCAGGCAAGGGTTGTGGGGATGAGGCCCTTGTCCCCATCAACATGGGGATAAGGTGCTTTGGGTCTTGTGAAGGGTCTGGTATGGATTTGGGGGGGGGGGCTATGACATTTTTTTTATATTCATACCAGACCTGAAGGGTGTGGATTTTGGGGGGACCCTCACGCAATTTATTTTTTAATTTTGGCTCTGGATTTCCATTAATATTCATACCAGACCCAAAAAGCCTGATAATGGACTGGGGGGTGGGGGGGCATGAAGTTTTTTTTCAATGAGTTTTACCTATATTGCCAAGACTGGACAATTCATTACAGCCACTTTACAGGCATACTATAGACACCCCCCAGGCACGATATTTAAAGGAATATTTCATTTTTATTGTTTCACTTTAAGCATTATTAAAATTACTGCTCCTGAAAAAACGTAAGTTTTTAAAACTTTTTTTTCATTGATAAATGTCCCTTGGGGCAGTACCCGGGTCCCCAAACCCTTTTTATGGCAATAATTTGCATTTAAGCTTTTAAAATTAGCACTTTTGTTTTTCCATGTTCTCGTACCATAGACTTTAACGGTGTTCGCGTGTTCGTCCAAATAGTTTTGCCTGTTCGCAAGTTCTGGAGTGAACCGAGCCAGGGGGTGTTCCTTAATCCTCACCCATGGAGGTGGAGGGGCTCTGGGATGTCTGTTCTGAGTGGAAAACTGGTTTTGCACTTTTCTCCAGGATAGGAACTCCATGATTGGGGCCTGGAGCCCAGAGACTTTGTAGAGATTTGGAAGGGTTGAAGCCTCAAACTTGGTCTATGTTTTGATGGTGAGTTACCAGCACTTGCTGATTATGCAAGTGTGCACAGGTGTTATGATATTCTATCTGAGTACAGTTCAAGGCTCCTCCCTTAGATACAATCCCTGTATTTGCAGCTCCTATTGTCTGATAGAAACCTCAGTTATCTGGTAAGAAATTAATCACTACTCGAAAGACTCATCATGTTCTGTAAACAGTGGGATTCTTAAAGCACAGCTGAATCATGCTAATGATGTGAGTTCTACCTACTGGTAGTTTAGTTGACTACATAATATACATGCACAATATTTCATATTTACCAGGGTAACAAATTATGTTTTTCTAATTGTATTTTTAGTCTCACAATGAGCAAAGAAACCACTATACATTTCCTTTACTTTTGTAAATAATTATATACAATATGCAGATACAAGAGCAAAAAGCTGATATAATCTTTGAACTCATACAATGACTTTAAATACTTAGCATCTTTTTTGGCCATTTTGGAAAATTAGCTTTAGTCCATAGCAATCCATTACCCACAGTTTCTACTATTTCCTGGTCTAGATTGGTCAATCGATTTAAAATTGGGATGCAAATCGATTACAAAATCTATTTTAGCTGCCATTGTGATGCTTTTGACCCAGTTCTATAGTTTTGATAATTTGGTTAAAAAAATAAAAAACAGTGGGTGCAAATGATTGTGAGTAAAGGCTGATTGAAAGCTTCCATGGTTACTTGGCTTACTGTAGGTCCAGAATTTGAACTCTAAGTTCTTAAGAATGATTTATTTTAATTTGTATTTAAAATTGGTAAACTAACAGCAGTGCTTAGCTTGCTATCTTTCAGTGCTCTTTATCATTGGAAATTAGTGAACTGGTAACATGAGGTCAGATTTTGTATTGTATTATATTCATCTTTTACAAACTCCAGGCTTCCCTAAAAAAGAGAAAAACATCAAATGCGCACAAGTGTACTTGCATGCATATTTGGCCTGGCTCAGTGTCCATGAAAAGCTTTTTGAGTCAAGAATACTGTATAGGCTATTAGTGATGGTGGTCATACTCTTTCCAGCCCAACACTCAACAGTCTAAAACATCTTATTTAAAGTTAAATATAGTTATTATTGACATTTTCAAGAAGGAAAGCTGTACTGTGAATACTGTCAATGCAGTATGATTCTGTAGAAAGGAACACAGAGATTAAAATGAACAAGATCTAAATGCCAGTACAACAATGAAAAGATGTTCCAAAACATTAAATCTGAAAACATTCAATGCAGTCCCACGTCATAGGGTGTGTTGTAATAATAACTGGTTAGAAGAAATGCCAAACATAAGCTCCTAGCGGAGATAGAAGAAAGAAAAAACAGCGTAAGAAAGAGAAAAAGAAATATAGAAGAAAGTGTATGGAGAAAGGAAGTATAAGAAAAGGGAATAAGGGAAAGAGATCATAGAAAGACAAATAGTAAAGTTCTGAACTATTAACAAGTAGTAAATACTTGTCCAGAATAATGTGGTGTCAATTGCAGAGCAATGTAATGGAATGTACCCCAAAAAGAGTGTAATTACAACCTCTTTGCAACTCAGGCACCTGATTCAGAATAAGAAGACACTTTCCCCTCTTTTCTGCCCAGGTAATTTTTTAGCTTTCCAGTGCAATCACACTTTGGAAGACAATTACTTAGTCATGCAACACTGTACCCAAATTACATTTTTTTTAAGATAGATATAGCTTTCTTTTGGTGGTATTTGGTCACTGCATGGTTTGTTCTTCGTTTCTTGTAACCTTTTTCAAATACATCTTTATTCATATATCATATATCTATTTTCTTGGGGCCCTAAAATGCCAATACAGTACAAATACCCCCCCCCCCCCCAAATCACCCCTTTTTTTGGAAAGTAGACAGTACAAGGTATTTAGTAAGAGGTGTGTTGTTGAGTTTTTTGAAGTTGTAATTTTTTTGTCCAAATTTTTTGGAAAATTAAGAAAATTAAATACATTTTTTTTCACAAAGTTGTCATTTTATTTCTCACACAGCAATAGCATGCTCAGAATTACACCTCAAAGCACATTCTGCTACTGCAATGGGGAAGCAGCACGTGTGAGACTTTTTCACAGCCTTAACGAATAGAGGGGCCAAAAATCCAAGGAGCCCCTTTGAAGACTTTCAAGGAGCATATATTACACCTAAATTACAGATCTAATTTCTTGATTATCTATCACATTTTTGAAGGCCCTGGAGCACTAAGATTGTGGAAACACCAACAAAATGACCCCATTTTGGAAAAGAAACACTCCAAGGTTTTTTCGGAAAGGCATAGTTAGCCTTTTGACATTTTGCCACAAGTCTTTGGACAATGCAGTGAAAACAATTAAAATGTATTTTTATTTTTACACAAAGTTGGCAATAAATAAGATATAGCTAACAAACATTGTAAGCATACTTAGAATTACACCCCAAAACATATTCTACTGCTCCTCCCGAGTATGGAGATACCACATGTGTGAGGCTTTTTCACAACCTAGCCACATAGAGGACCCAAAATCCAAGGAGCACTTTCAGGGTATAGGGCTTGATTACCTATCAAATTATTGGAGGCTCTGGAGCACCAGCACCAGGACAATAGAAACACCCACAAAATTACATTTTGGAAGCCAAACACCCCAAGGTATTTTCTAAGAAGCATGGTGAGTTATTTGAAGACTTCATTGTTTTGCCACAAGTTTTTAAAAAAATGCATAATGAAAATGAAAAAAAATTTTTTTTTACACAAAGTTGTCAATTTAAAGCGGAACTTTAGTATTTTTTTCATCTTTCCATCTATTAAATCATCTGCCCTTGCTGTTTTAACTTTGGATAGTAAAACATTTTTTTCTGCCAGTAAATACCTTATACAGCCCACTTCCTGTTTCTTGACTCGTAAAAAGCCTAGGCTTATGACATCATGCACAGTGCTCTCTCTCTCACTCTTGTGATAGTTTGCCAGGAAGGGAGGGGGGGGAGTCATAAGACAGTCAATGAGAGCTGCAGAGCTTGAGGTGTGCCTCTGTGTGTCTGTGTAAATCTAGGAAGTGAACAGGCAGCAGCTTCAGCTGCCCACAGTTAAAATGGTTGCAGCCAGACTCAATGGAGGGATATCTCTGCAGCATATTTAGCAAGTACAGAATCACAATAAAATATAAAATATATATATAAAATAACATGCAAAGTGGTTGGAGGGAAGCTTCAGAATGGCAAAGAGGTTTTTATTACAAATTATGTGAGCAGACTGCAGTTTCTCTTTAATAAGATATTTCTCATTTCTCACTGGGAATACTTAGAATTACAATCCGCATGCTGCTACTCCTTCTAGTATGTTGATACTACATGTGTAAGGCTTTTTCACTTTTTGGATTGATTATATATTGGATATTGTATCTTGTGTATTACACAAATCAACCAATTGTATGAAAACCAATGTACTGGAATGGTCACCTCTATACGAGTAGTCAGGGATATAGTTATTAATGCAAGGTACACATAAGAAGTTTCTCTTTGCCCAACCCAGCGGGCTGAGCAAAAAAAATAGACAGATGGTCGCACCAACATAAGCAATGTTAGTGCAGTGATCTCCCCGGCTGTGCTATTATGTCCTGGTAGGGGTAGTGACCTGCCCCCGCCAGAACACACTGATCATCGCTCACAGTCATTGGTTGCCAGCTCTGATTGGAAGTCGGTCAAATTCTGGCTTTACAGCAGGACCTTCGACAGAAGCCAATCGTGCAACCAGCTTCTGTTGGACAGAGAGCTGTACATATGGGCTGAAAGTCAGCTGGTTCCTGGTGAACCAACTGTTTTCAGGTAATTTTAAGCCAGCACAGCTTAAGTGTACCATGTGGTAGTGACCAGGGGCATTGTAACTGGTGTGGTAGTGACCAGGGACACTGTAACTGGTGTGGCAGTGATTAGCGAAAATATGACTGTTATGGTGGTTATTAGGAAAAGTAGGATTGGTATGGCACAACATGACTGGTGTGGCGGTGATCAGAAACACTGGGACTGGTGTTGCGGTGATCAGGGACACTCAGACTGGCCCTGTACCATGTGCTCACTGTGACCAATCACAGAGATCACAATAGTAAGCAATGGCATTATGAATGACAGCCATTGTTTACTACTGGACATTGCTGTAATTGGTCACAGAGATCACATGGTACCAGGGAGGAGCACAGTGGCCCCCAGGGGCACACACAAGGCATGCTACTAACAGGATGTATTGGGGGAAGCCGTTAAAGAATTTATCCTTAGTGTTTGTATCAAAGGCCTTCCTCATAATTTTTTCTGTTGCCTACCGGCAGAGAGAAAGAGTTACAGAAGTTGTGATTTTTGTTAGGCCACTAAGCTGTAATAATAGAGCAATTTTAGGAGACGGAGGTAGTGGGTTACCATATAGGTCATTAAAGATATCAAGGATCAATTGCCAGAAGAGATGAATCTTATCACACTCCCACCATATATGGATATATACCAGTGACACCTCCAACAATTTTGAGGTACAGAAGAAAAAAATGTGATGTACAGAGACCAAACAGGAAGAATTTATGCCATTCTTCGGAGGTTATTTTGCAATCTAGCTCCCCTCCCTGCTCTAAGCTGTTATAAAGAGGAGTGTTTGGTTAAAGTGTTTTTGCTGAAGTATTTTATATTATTTAGATAACCTATGTCTAGGCGGTTCCAAGAGCATATAAGTGAGTGAGTGTACGTTGGATTAGTCTTGTAGGATGATGTTTTTTTTACAATAAGTGGTCAGTTGATGTTGTGTGAGCCAGTCGACAGTTTTAGTTGTAAGGTCGGTTAAAACGGATGGTAGTCCGGAACGAAGGAGAACAAAGTGTCTTGCTTGTAGCCAGGAAGAATGTGAGACAATACCACAAACAAGAGATACAAGGTCGGATCCAATAGTGGTATTAATGGGCTTAGGTCAGAAGATAAAGAGTGAGACAATGTAGTTTATTATTTTATATAGCACTACTGTAAGAGTTGAAAGTCCCTGGAGGGTGTGAAAAGAATGTGCAAAACCCCAAGGTAATGTTAGTAAGTCGATAAGGGACGTATCAGTTCTATTAAGCCCCATACACACGCTCGGACAATCCGCGGACAAGGTCGGTCGGACTTTGTCCGACGTACTTTGTCCGATGTTGGCGTTGCGTACACACGGTCGGACTACGTTGTCGGAATATCCGGTCCGGAAGAACGTCGTGACGTAAGTCGTCGTCCACGAGATTACAAAAGGGAAGTTCAGCACCACGTCAGGCACCCGTTGGGCTCCTTCTGCTGATCCCGTGTTTATCGAGAGTTAGTGGAAGTTTGGTGACTTAAGATTCGCGCTTCTCAGTTTTCTGACTCAGATCGTTACTGCTCTTCAGTTTGTGCTTGTCGTGCGTATCTGTTTATTAGTGCGTGTAGTCAGTTCGCATTTGTTGGTCATTGCGGCCTATATCTTGATATAGGACGCTTTGATTTGCACTGCTTATTGTCTGCTCGTTGCTGGTATTCACTTCGTTCTTTCAGGCCTTGCTGTTTATCGGTGCTTTCTGTTTGTCCGTTCTGACCAGCCGACCTTTTGTGACCTTCTGAGCGATGTTTCCCGTGCGTACTCGTCGCCGAGTTCGTGCTGTACGCGGAATTGGTGTCGGGCTTTTAGCTTTGACCCAAGACCCGTCCATGAACAGAGTGATGAGGAGTATGTGGACCAAGAATTGGTTGCTTCAGCGTGACCAGTTCTCGCACATGCCTTTGCTTCGTGAGATCCGGGAGAATAATCCTGATGATTTCAGGAACTTTCTCAGGATGACGGACCCCGATTTTCACCGTCTTTTGGCTTTGCTGACCCCCTTTATCAGCCGGCAGGATACCTGCATGAGACAAGCCATTACTCCGGAGCAGAGGCTTGTTGCCACGTTGAGGTACTTGGCGACAGGGAGAAGTCTTCAGGATTTGAAGTTCTCTTCAGGTATCTCTCCCCAGGCCCTGGGAATCATTATTCCAGAGACCTGTTCTGCCATCATTCAGGTCCTGCAGGAGGACTATATTAAGGTAACATTTCTACTTTACTATTCCCTTCTATGTATGCTCTGTTTGCTAATGACTTGTATTTTTGACCTCCTTCCCTAATTACCATGATTGCAATATGTTCTAATATGCTGTGCCCCTTTTCTCCTTCATGCATTTTTCCCTTCACTTACCTCACCAGCATGCTCTTCTGCCCCAATAGACACCTATGGCCTACTCACTTAAGCAATGTCTTTTGTCTGCTGCATAGTATTGTTTGCCCCCAAACACCCCCTAAAATATGCACAAATGTTTGCTGTGTGGTTTACTTCATGTAGAGCCCCCTTTTTTTTTTTTTTTTTTTTTGGTGGGGGGGGGGGGGGGGCAAACTCATTAGGAACCCCCTCCCCCAACTGCTCTGTCAGATGGTACCAATCCTTTATCTGCTGGCTTTCCCAAGGTCAATACACACTATATACCTACCTCTTTATAGTGCGCATCTTTAGGGATGAATTCAGCAAAGCATGTAGTGCAAGGGACTGCCTCCATACATTCCATTTCCTATTTTTTTGTCTTCTTTCCCTCCTATTAGCTTGCTTGGTAATTTAATAATGTCACACTGTGCCTGCCTTTTTTGGGGGGGGGGGAAATGTTATTTGATCTTTCCTGTGGCCTGCCAATAGTGTTAAGTACAGAGGGTCTGGCCAAACTAGGCCACATTATTGAGCCATTTGCCAATCAATGAAGTGCAGAGGGTTACCTGTCCACCACCCCCCCCCCCCAAAACCATAGTTATTGCCAATGTCCCATCAGAAGTGGGGGGATTGATGGGGGGTGAGTAATCTGTGAAGGGGAGCCTCTACTTTTCTGTGTAAATACTTTCCAGCCTCCAATTTTATACAATGCTCTTGTTCCAAGATGTTGATTGTCTAATCTGCTTGCAATGTTTAGGTGCAAAGTGACTAATTTTTTTTTCTTGTTTCACTCCACAGTTCCCTTCCACGCCACAGGAATGGCAGACTGTGGCCTCCCACTTTGCCAGCCGTTGGGACTTTCCTAACTGCGGAGGGGCAATTGATGGGAAACACGTCCGCATCGTCCCACCGCCCAACTCGGGGTCCTACTATTATAATTATAAAGGGTTTAATAGTGTAGTGATGTTGGCGGTGGTGTCGGCAACATACGAGTTTATGTATGTGGACGTGGGGATGAACGGCCGGATATCGGATGGTGGGGCCATTACGCACACGGAGTTCTACTGGCGTCTCCAAAGTGGCAGTCTGTGCTTGCCACCTCCAGAGGAGAATGCCGAAGGACTCCCCTTCGTCTTTGTCGCAGATGAAGCGTTTGCGCTGACTCCCCATGTGATGAGGCCGTTCCCGATGAGGACCCTCACCCCGGACCAGAGGGTCTTCAACTACAGGCTGTCCAGAGCCAGAAGAGTGGTGGAGAACGCTTTTGGCATCCTGGCCAGCCGCTTCCGCCTGTTCCTGACGGCATTTAACTTGGCGGAATACAAACTGAACCACATAGTTCTTGCCTGTTGCATATTGCACAACTTCCTCAAAAGACATAACAGGAACTATGTGGTGCCCGTTGGCCCAGATGTGGAGGGCCCTCCAAATGCGGACCTCACAGCCCTTCGAGTGGCACGTCCAGGCTTGCCCCCTCTCAATGCCCGCGTGGTCCGGGACCAATATATGGAATACTTTGTGGGTAGGGGGGCCATTGCTCTGCCTGACGATGTGTGAGAGGCATTTTTTAATAAATCTGATATTTTAACCAACCTCTGATTTCTTGTCATTTCAGTCTTCTTTTTAGCTTATTTTACTTTGACATTTTTTCCCTTTGCCTTCGACAGTGGTAATGCACTTTCTGGGCAAAAGGAGGTAACAGTCTCTTCTTCCCAAAAAGATTATTCTCATGTGTGTTTGCTACCTAATCTTTGGTCTAGAGAAGGTTTGTCCTGCATAACTGACACCCAAAATACTCCTTTTCAGCACCAGGTCTGACATGTGTGTATTCTCCAAAATGCTGTGCTCCGTGTTTTCGTACAAAGCACTGTGGGTGTCATTTACATAAGTCAAATCCGCTATGCTCTACAAGTGCATTGAAAAAGTTCCCTGGGAAAGGAAATTGCAGTGCAAAGTGGATTTGCCTTTAGTAAATAACACCCATTGCCCCCCATATCCTTTACATTTTACATACATAATGCATTGTTTTAGTTAAATAAGGAAGCCACACATTTTGAAAAGTAAAAAAGTTTACTTGGAAAACATTCACAAGTGCGTTTACAATCTTCACGCCAAAACTGACAACATCTTGGTTATTTACAACATTATTTACAAAGATTACGCAATTTGTAAAACCAGGCATGGAGCTAAGCAGAACCTATGAAGTAGGAAAGTTCAACTTTGTAAAGTGAAGACAAGATCAGACATGACTATATGTTCAAAGTGTGTTTGATCTTGCCTTCATCACATGGGGGGGGCACCCCCGAAAAGTGGAAATTTGGAACATGCACACAATTTGGTTCTGAAAATGGTCATTAGATGGTAAAACACATGCCTAGAAGCTTCAAAAGTGCCATTTTCCATCATGGGGATGAATGGACGTTTTTTGGGGGTGCAACCCCTTCACCACAACCACATTCGTAGTTCGTAAAGTGTTTTCACCCCCCAAAAAAACGTTGCCATTCATCCACCATGATGGGAGCTAGCACATGTGGACACAATGTGTGCATGTTCCAAATTTCACACAGTTTTTAAGTTGCAAATGTGTTCAGAAGCTGGCACAAATGTGTGTAAATTACTTGGTGCTTTTTCATATTTTTCCTAAAACATCAATGATGTTCTTCAATTTTTGTTGAACATCATTGATGTTTTGCTTTATGTAATCTAGATCTCGATTGCAGACCATTATCTCTCCGATGAGTACGTGGGCACTCTCTGTGGTAAAGTGCGATTTTTCTTCCACAACATCCACGTCACCTAAAAACCACAAACAAAAAAAATGGGGTGTTGGAAATGAGGCAGCCATACATGGATTAGCTTACCAGTAGCTGTGTTCTCCCACACTCACCTGTTGTGGTGACAATTTCTCCAAGTTCGATGATCTCTCCTTCCTCCTCCTCCTCCTCTGCTTCTGCTCTTTCCCCTTTTTTGGGAGGTGTTGGTTTGGGGTTTCCTCAGACGGCCCAAGTTTTCGCTCCCCTATGAGAATGTCCAAAAGGAAGATTTAGCAACACAAACTATTGAGGGCAGAAATAGGAAATGACAAACATTGCTTGAAAGTGACGGACACTATTTTAGTTTGGCCAGTTACAAATGTCAACTACATGAATGTAGTCACTTTGTAAAGGTGCTAAACTGACTAGCTTTTTGGTAGAAGTTTGTGTGATGGAGACCCCCCTCTAGTATCCACTGGAGCACATGTGTGGAAAAGGCTAATAAAAAGGGGGTTTGGGTGTCCCAGCACTAGTGCTCTCGAGTCCAGATGGGTAAACACCTACTGGGTGACCTCTCCTTTACATTGAATAAATTGCCTTTACATTCTGGATGACATTTCTAGGGAGAACAAACTTCCTTTCCCCCAAAAAAACACCAAACATCGTATTATAAGTGGCCGCACGATCGAGGTTGCGTACGATCGAATGGACACACACACGACCATGACAGTGGCAGAAAGATCGAGGCTGAGTACGATCGAATGCACAGACGAACATGAAAGTGGCCATTTTGGAATGTACAACTTTGTAAAAATCAAACCACATGGAGCAGTATGCAAGCAAGAAATCAAACACAAAACACAACTACTTACTTTTTGAAGAATTCTCTTGATCTTTCTGTACTGATCGGCCTCCCTCAGTTTCAGGTCTGACCAGCGTTTCCTCAGTTGCTCCTTGGATCGTTGTACCCCAAAATGATTGTACAGCCTCCTCACAACTTTAGACATGATCTTGGCCTTGCGGACATTGGGGTTGAGGTAAGGCCCATACTTCCCATCATAGTCGCTCCTCTTTAATATGTCCACCATCTCCAACATTTCTCCAAATGACATATTGGAGGCCTTGAATTTCAGGCTCCGGGATCGGGACGTTTCTGCCTCCGGCCTTTCCTCGTCCTCCTCCTCGTTGGGGGGATATTTGGGGCGCACCTGCTGTGTCCCCGCCATGTGCTCTCCCCACTGCGCCGTAAAGAGAAGGGGTGGGGAATAGACGAGAAAGATCGTCAGGGGCGGGCGGAGTTTGACGCATGCGCACTGTATATAAAACGTCACACGCCTGTGTCGTAGCCACGATCTGGGAGACGAGGGGAGAGAAAGCTCACGCACGAGACGATCGCTACAAACGAAGGTACAATTTGACGTTGGTACATAACTAGCCTAGACTGATTAGAACTTGAGGCTTCTTTATGGAGAAGATTAGGAGTGTTTAGGCTGACATTATTTATATTGTTTTGTGTGGCGTTGTGTCTTGCAGAGGTGATGGAGGCGTTCTACAACGTGAGCTTTCTCCCACACTTCATTGATAAATACCGGCAATTCCCCCTCTTATGGCAGGCAAAACACAGGGATTATAGCAACAGACCAAAGAGGTACGCAGCCCTGCTGAAACTGGTGGCATTTGTAAAGCCTACCCTGCCCATGGCAACCGTCGCAAACTTAAAAGTGAAGATAAACAACATGAAGACTACCTATTTCCGGGAGCGCAATAAGGTCCTGAAGTCACAAGCATCTGGAGCTGCAGCAGCTGATGTCCATGTCCCCACGCTCTGGTACTATGACAGGCTCCACTTTCTCAAAGACCAGGCTACTGTCAGGAAGTCACTCTCGACTCTTCCTTGCACGCGTCCTTCCACGCACGCCACCCCTGATGAGGCTTCCGAGGACCAACCTGGGCCTTCCAGTCAGGAATATGTGCAGGTGCCCAGCTTGTTCCAGGTATAGTAGTTTTGGAACCAGTTTGTTGAATAATGAATGATGTTCAGTTAATTCAGGATCCCCAATTGCTTATTTCCTAACGTGATTGACATATCAACAGACAGTGGTGTGGGAGACATTTTTGGGAAGAATCTAAACTGCAGGGCTGAGAATTGTATGGTTTTGTATTTGAAAACATTTTGCAACAGTCACTAGATGAGAATTGTGTGTGTTTGATGAACAAATAACTGAAACTATGTCCCTTTTTCAGACACAGGAAGACCTCAGCCAGGAGGTGGCTGTGGAAGGTGGCAGTCAGGAGGAGGCAGGGGGTAGTGGCAGCCAAGAGGGGGGTAGGCGTAGGAGCCTGACTGTCTCCCAAGTCTCTCCCCTCCGCCTTCCCTACAGAAGGGCGAAAAACATGGGGGAGGTGGGAGAGTCAGCGCTCCAGCTGATAAAAGATGCCTCAGCCTCCCTCTATGCCACACCCACCTACGAGGAGGCCTTTGCCTCCTTGGTTACAAGTAAATTTACGGGTATGGAGGCGGGGCAACGCAGCATGTGTGAGGAGGTCATCCTCAAAATCCTAAATGAGGGCATGGCTGGGGAGATGACTCCCCTCACACATGTTTGCGAGAGTGACCTTGCTCCGCCTCCTCCTCCTCCTTCTGCCACCCCACCAGCACCAGCACCACGGCGTGGAAGGAAGCGTACAAGGAAGACAAGAGAGTGACAACCTGGACTCAGTCTGGTCTGAGAGAAGATGGAGCCTCTCGTAGTACCAGAGCCTGGGGACCTAGATGGCATCTGCTGCAGTTCCGGATGTTTTGGACTTCAGGACCAGATTGCGCTCCCTTATTATTTAGATAGGTAGTCTTCATGCCCCCAATTGTTTAAGTCTGTAAAATGATGGTTGCCATGGGTGTCCAAGGCTTTGCAAATTCCCCAAGTTTCACCATGGCTGCGTTCCTCTTTGGTCTGTTGCTGAGACCTAAATAAAGGTTTTTTTTGCTTTGAAATAATCATTGACTATTGTGTTTTACTTTTCTACAATGACAGTTTTTCTTTGAGTAGGCAGGTACATTTCACTAATCCTAGAATTAACAAGGGGCACCAACAACCAACAAACTCCTAGTAAATGTAAGCAAGAAATACAAATGTTAAGAAT
>CM053030.1:239247969-239264539 GCA_028564925.1 Lithobates sylvaticus
GCAACTAGATGGCAGGGTTAGTTAAAATATTTTTTGTTTCATTTTTTTTTTTTTTTTATTTTTTATTATTTTTATTTTTTTTTTGTAGATTGTCGTTTAATTTTTTTTTTTTTTTATTTTTTTTTTTGTTATTTTTTACTTTTTTCAAATTTTTTTATTATTTTTTTTTTTTATTTTTTTTATTTAATTTTTTTTTTTTTTTTTTTCAAATTTTTTTTCACTTAACTTTATTGCTATAACACAGGAGAAAACAATTCCCTGTGTGATAGCAATTGGAGGTGACAGGTTCTCTTTATTGACCCTGTCATCTCCAAAACAGGAATCCTAGCACTGTGCTAGATTCCCTGTCACAGCTGAGAGGGGAAGAGCACAGCTCTCCCCTCTCACTGCTTACATCGGTGGCAGCATGGACAGGTGACATGGAACAGACAGACAGAGAAGGTATGTGGAGGGGAGAGGGGAGGACACACTGTGTATACAGTACAGTACAGTACAGGCATATTAAAATACACTGGGCAGCTTACCTGGGATAGATGGTGGAAGCAGCAGTGTCTGCAATCCGAGTTCAGGCAGGCCGGCCGCGATGCACCTCCGCAGGGCAGCGGGTCGTAGGAAAGACCGGGGGCTCTGGAGGCTTCACTAGGCCGCACTAGGCCGCACTAAGCCGCGGCCTCGACGGGCAAATATAGCGGCCTGGCAGGCCACCGGCAGGCCACCGGACTGTACCAGGCCTGTGGATGAGCAGTTAGAATGAAGAGGGGGGCTCCTTAATGTAGTATATTATATCTAATATATATATATGTATACATATATATATATTATATATATACATATTTATTATATGTAGTGTTTTTATTTAGGCATTCAAAGACAAGTTTATTCTAGGCATGCCACTTTGGTAGCTGTTATTATCTTAATCTAATCAGTATTCACACATGTCAAAGGGGGAATATGCAAGAATGTAAATTGGGGCAGCTTTATAATTACAACTATTCACAGTGTGGGGTTGTCTCCTGTCACATTGTCAACTTAAAATATAAGTTGACAATGTTATCTGTTACCCTTTGATGTGTAAATCTTATGCAAGTTGTGTGTGTGAGGGATAGCCTTTTAACCTAGTATTTACTGATGGTAATTAGAATTGAGGGGGGTATTCATGGTAACCATTTGGTTGACCCCCCCCCCAGTGTCAGATCAGTATATGAGAAGACAGGCAGGTTGTCAGCTAGTCTAGAGAGAAAGATGGTCTGAGAGAAGAAGGCATAGGTACAAGAGGAAATATTCGTTGTCATGAACTCTGTTGGATTTTATCGTCTGTAAGAATGTTCTGTTTTGGAAGTCAATAAAATCTCTCTCTGGGAGAATCGGGTTTTGCTGCGGACAATACTTTTAATAACCATATACCATCTACGAGGAACGACGATTATAGATTAGATCACTACATTGGTGCCGTTCAAGCGACCAGAAGAGCATTTTCAGGACTTTGTATTAGAAATCGTGGTGATAACAATCCGTGAGTTGGACAGAAGTCTGATGGAGACCCAAGACCTGTGCTGTGACTCTAACGTCTGGTTGTGACATAAGAGAGTCTGATCTACAAAATCAAACAAGTTTGGAACCCCAGAATTATTCTCTGGAGACTGGAAACGAAGAAAAGGACTGTATCGTGTACCAGAAGACCTGAGCTGGAAGCTGAAGGAGTAATTAATGCGGTGAGTAAAATATTTCTCTCTTTTTAAATTATTAATAATATAGTAAAAATGCTTACTCAGTGTGAAGCTAGTGTCAGTTCTGATAAAGTTAACAGATGGGTGTTAAAATGTATTAAGCGTCATGGCGGTCATTATGAAGTGCCAGAAAAATATAAGCAGACATGGACTATGATGAATGAATTTTTAGAAAAAACTGTTTTTGATAGTAAAATTTCAGAAGGTAAAAGAAAAGGTTGTATTGTACAGGGCTTGTTATCTTGCTGTTTAACAATGGAAAGTTCTTTGAAGGATAAGGTTGAGGAAATTACCCAGTTACAGAGTGCAGTTGATAATAGCAACAAGGTTTGTCAGAGGTTACAAAACCAATCAGAATCTGAGACTGTAAATTTAAAATTGCATGCAGTCACCATTGGGGAAGCTCTGCTTGAGAAGTCTAAACGTTGTAATGAATTATCAGAGGAAAATGAGAGATTGAAATTAAGAATTATGGAATTAGAGAAGAGATCTCAGGAATGCAGATATGCATCGAATCGTGGATTCAGCAATCTGCAGCAAAATGCAAATACAAACATTCTATCAAATGAAACAGAACCTCATATTAAATCTGATAATTCATTGCCAGCCGCACCCACTGTGACCACCACAGTTTATAACAATAATAATAATGCAGGTGAAGTTCAGCTTGTAATGAAGCCTTTGAAACCAAAAGAATTAGATGCAATTCTTAAAGAAATAGGAATGATTCCCTGCCATGATTTAAACAGATTTTTAAAATGGTTTTGTGACTTGCAGAATGTCAGAGATATGTACAATCTCAACCCATCTGATTTAGACAGAGTTATGCAACATTCTATAGGAAATAGTCTTTGGGTGAGAATTAAGCAGATCTGTACTCAACCAATGAGGACAAGGGACATATTGATGGAATTGTTATGTGTTTTGTATGGTGTACGTTCTGATGTTACTGTTCATGGGAAGATCAAACAAATGATAAGTGAATCTCCCTACGAACTGTCAGGAAGGATAAAATCTATTATGGAAATATTGGTCAGTAATAATCTTGCATTTGAGCATGGTGGCTTGTTACATATGAGTATATTTCTACATGCTTTGAACGAAGAGATTAGACAAAATATTTTACTAGTTACCCCAAATCCTCATGATTTAAAAGATGTATTGTTGAAAGCAGACAATTTATGGAGAAAGTCAAATGAGCAAGCTGTCAAGATTGATTTAGCCACATGGTTTAGGACAAATACTGAACATAAAGATCAAAAGATAATGTCTTATGATAACAATCAAAGAGGAGACACCAGGTCAAATATAGGTGATATTAATATGAAAAGCAGAGCTGACCAAAATCATAATAAAAAAGTATCTAAGGCTTGGATACCATTTTCTCAGTTAAAACAGAAATATGACCACTTGAAGATTGAGTACGATAAGATGAAAATGGAACATTACACATTGCTGGGACAGCTAAACAGATTACATTATCCAGATCTGTTTTTGAATACAAGTGACATTTCTCTAACAGTGGGGGTGGTTTAGTTTCAACCTGGGGATGTGTAAATAGTCCTTTGTTTTGACTTCAAACAGTGTTTAAGGACCTTGCTAATTAGTTTTGTTGGAGAGTTTTTTGTCTTTCAGATATATTGGAGATTCTGCATGTAAATAGCATGTGAACTGCAAGCTGAAATTTCTGGCTAGTGGGGGAGAAACACTGAATAAACAATATCATGGACTCTCTCAATATTCATCAAGCAATGGACATTTTTTTTTTTTGGAACATAAATTTTTTTTTTTGTCAATGGACTTTTCCCTATTTTTTATTTTTCACCCTTTCCCAGTTTTATTCTTCAAGCCCTATTTTTTTAATTTTTTAATTTAATTTTTTTTTTTTTTATTATGTTTTATTTCTTGAACTTTATCTTAAAACCAGAGCGAAACATTTAAACCGAAAATAATTTTCATGTTACATTACATGTTGCATATTACATATTGCATATTGATCTATATATTTGCCATCTAAGGTGAGATGCTGCACAATGGCTTGGCATAGCATAAATTATAGTATGTTGGGTGGTTTTCCTAAATTTATAAGAGGGGTGAGTGAAATTCATCACTCCAGTCATGATTTGAAACTTTGTTGAATCAGTCATTAATATTATTGACATATGGATGAAAAAAGACCTAACTTTACTGGCAAGATTTTCCACTGCTGCTTTGTCTGGATAGAAGATCTGATAAACGCTGATGTCAAGCTGATTCTATCTGAAAGTGGGGGATTATATATGGATTATATGGATATATGGATTATAGATTGGTATATAGATTGGTATACCATTCAGGTGGAATTATGGACTGAATGATTCAAGTAACTGCTCTATTAAGGATGGAAATGAGGAGTCGGCCTACAGCAAATTACAAAGTACAGCAATAGCAGTTTTTTTCAGCCGTATCCAAACCTTTTGAACTTGAAAGTGAGAGCTGGTACATGGATGGTTCTTCTTACTATAAAGATGGAAGTAGAATTTCGGGATTTGCTGGTGTTTGTGCAAAAGCATCTTTAAGAAAATGAAAACCTTGAGCCTGGAGAGGAATCCTGGAGTTATGTGGATCGGAGCTCCCAGCACACCAAGTCTACTTTCAATGAGAGATGTGATGAAGTTGAAAATTGAAGAATGAACTGCGACATCCGCTCGTTTTTGTGCAATATTCAAGATCTTGATGTGATATAATAAGGATGTTTACCGAATCCTTTTCCAGTCATGGTCTAAAGCTATATTATCTAATGACTGTTTCATGGGGATATTTTAGAGGCTGGTGAAGAGAGATGTAACCAGTTTCAACTTTATATTTCATATGAGCCATTGTGAAGCATCCAATACCTCAAGTCGGTAATGCTATGTTTGTTGCTTGATTTATGGGTCAGTTCTAGTAGTTAGAACGACCCAAGTGGGGGTATATGTAGTATATTATATCTAATATATATATATGTATACATATATATATATTATATATATACATATTTATTATATGTAGTGTTTTTATTTAGGCATTCCAAAGACAAGTTTATTCTAGGCATGCCACTTTGGTAGCTGTTATTATCTTAATCTAATCAGTATTCACACATGTCAAAGGGGGAATATGCAAGAATGTAAATTGGGGCAGCTTTATAATTACAACTATTCACAGTGTGGGGTTGTCTCCTGTCACATTGTCAACTTAAAATATAAGTTGACAATGTTATCTGTTACCCTTTGATGTGTAAATCTTATGCAAGTTGTGTGTGTGAGGGATAGCCTTTTAACCTAGTATTTACTGATGGTAATTAGAATTGAGGGGGGTATTCATGGTAACCATTTGGTTGACCCCCCCCCCCAGTGTCAGATCAGTATATGAGAAGACAGGCAGGTTGTCAGCTAGTCTAGAGAGAAAGATGGTCTGAGAGAAGAAGGCATAGGTACAAGAGGAAATATTCGTTGTCATGAACTCTGTTGGATTTTGTCGTCTGTAAGAATGTTCTGTTTTGGAAGTCAATAAAATCTCTCTCTGGGAGAATCGGGTTTTGCTGCGGACAATACTTTTAATAACCATATACCATCTACGAGGAACGACGATTGTAGTGATCTAATCTATAATCGTCGTTCCTCGTAGATGGTATATGGTTATTAAAAGTATTGTCCGCAGCAAAACCCGATTCTCCCAGAGAGAGATTTTATTGACTTCCAAAACAAAACATTCTTACAGACGACAAAATCCAACAGAGTTCATGACAACGAATATTTCCTCTTGTACCTATGCCTTCTTCTCTCAGACCATCTTTCTCTCTAGACTAGCTGACAACCTGCCTGTCTTCTCATATACTGATCTGACACTGGGGGGGGGGTCAACCAAATGGTTACCATGAATACCCCCCTCAATTCTAATTACCATCAGTAAATACTAGGTTAAAAGGCTATCCCTCACTGTCAGGAACGGTGCTATTACCTGGATCGCCTGCTGGTGTCACTGTTTCCTTCAACATCAAAGGGTGCAGTTCTGGTGGCCACCAGCAGGGGTCTCCCAGCCGATGGACATTGTCAGGAATCAGGCTACACCTGTTGTGGATTTGCTGGGTATATAAGCCTGTCCTTCACTGAGGTTCAGTGCTTCAGTATTCCTTTCTGTAGCCCTGTCTTGCCTGTCTGAAACCTGATCCTGGACCTGAAACCTGTACCTGTACCTGTAACCTGACCCGTTATCTGCTTCCTGCCCTGTCCTGGATGTTGTCCCCCTTACCTGGTTCCTGAGACCCATCCCCTGTCTCCTGCCTTGATGTTCCCTTGCTTCCTGTTTCCCCCTTGGTCTCTCCTCCCTGCCTTGTATATATATATGTTCCATTTCCTTGAAGTGTATAGTTAGTTAGTTGATTAGGGCTTGGGGGTTTGCAGTGTTATTTGTGTTCTTGCTTGTTTGTGGTTGCTGTGTTTATGTGTGTCTTTATTATTAATAAATATATCTTTATCACTACCTTTTGGAGCCTGATTCCTTTAGTGCAGCCCATCGATCTGTTCACTTGTGTTGGATGCCTGTGTTTAGGCTCCATCCCTAACAGAATACTGAAGCCATACTAACAGATCGGCTGCACTTGGGAATTGGGTCTGGACACTTGCTTTTGTCAAGGAAGATGCAGCTGGAAGATATTTTGTATCTTTCACTCCTGGCATTGGAAGAAAGAGATCTTTGTTATCAGACTTTGGGTGACTATACTAGGGAGCAACTACTGGAGTGCAACCGTATAGCCCATGCTTTTGTTGATCAGGGCCATTTTCTTTTTGAGGACGTGCAGCCCCTGATCCAGATTTGTGCCGAGCTGGCCCTGCCCTGTATTCCTGAGGGCCGTGATGATTTCACTCCCCCTTTTGATTTGAATCAGGTTGTATCCCTAGTATGGCTTTTTGAAGATGATCCCGACGACTTTTTTGAGCACTACTCTGGCTGTTCCCCACAGGTGATTTCTGAATGCATTGTGTCTGCGCAGTCTTTTGTTAGACAGGGAAACTTGAAGTCACAATTTGTACAACCCATACTTTCAGCATGGTCTGGCATGATGCAATTAGCCCCAGCCAAACAAACCACTTCTGCCATCAGACACCAGCCTACCCAAATGTATGTTTCCCCATCACCCATACCAAACCCAGTTGCCACCCAGTATACATTGCTCCCAACCAAATATTCATATCCGGTCTCCTCTCCCTGTACCTATCCTGCATACAACTCCCCTACCTCTTCTCTGCCAAATCCCAACACTCCTTTCCTGTCTGCTGCACCCCCAACCTACAAAGCTTCAGCGACCAAGTCAAAGAAAAAACGAAAGTTCTTCCCGACCAAAACGATCCTGCCAGTAACCCAATCTGCCTCCACACCCACTAATCTGTCCCAGCCTGAAGCGCCAGAGTTCCAGCCGGAGGTGCCAGCAATCCAGCCTGAAGAGCCAGTACTAGCCTTCCAGTCTGATGTCCTGGTGCCAGCCCTCCAGCCTGACGTTCCAGCCTTCCAGTCTGATGTCCTAGCCTTCCAGCCTGATGTCCCAGCCTTCCAGTCTGATGTTCCGATGCCAGCCTTCCAGCCTGATGTTCCAGCCTACCAGCCTGATGTTCCAGCCCTCAAGCCTGATGTCCCAGCCTTCCAGTCTGATGTCCTGGTGCCGGCCTTCCAGCCTGATGTCTCAGCTTCCCAGTCTGATGACCCGCTGCCAGTTTTCCAGTCTGATGACCCGCTGCCAGTTTTCCAGTCTGATGACCCGCTGCCAGTTTTCCAGTCTGATGACCCGCTGCCAGTTTTCCAGTCTGATGACCCGCTGCCAGTTTTCCAGTCTGATGATCCGCTGCCAGTTTTCCAGTCTGATCCGCTGCCAGTTTTCCAGTCTGATGACCCGCTGCCAGTTTTCCAGTCTGCTGACCCGCTGCCAGCCCTCCATTTTGATGTGCCTGTTCCTGCTGCCCAGCTTGATGTGCCTGTTCCTGCTGCCCAGCTTGATGTGCCTGTGCCCGCTGCCCAGCTTGATGTGCCTGTGCCCGCTGCCCAGCTTGATGTGCCTGTGCTCGCTGCCCAGCTTGATGTGCCTGTGCCCGCTGCCCAGCTTGATGTGCCTGTGCCCGCTGCCCAGCTTGATGTGCCCGCTGCCCAGCTTGATGTGCCCGTGCCCGCTGCCCAGCTTGATGTGCCCGCTGCCCAGCTTGATGTGCCCGTGCCTGCTGCCAAGCCTGATGTGCCCGTGCCTGCTGCCCAGCCTGATGTGCCCGTGCCTGCTGCCCAGCCTGATGTGCCCGCGCCTGCTTCCCAGCCTGATGTGTTCCTGTCTGCTGCCCAGCCTGAGGTGTTCCTGTCTGCTGCCCAGCCTGAGGTGTTCCTGTCTGCTGCCCAGCCTGAGGTGTTCCTGTCTGCTGCCCAGCCTGAGGTGTTCCTGTCTGCTGCCCAGCCTGAGGTGTTCCTGTCTGCTGCCCAGCCTGAGGTGTTCCTGTCTGCTGCCCAGCCTGATGAGTTCCTGTCTGCTGCCCAGCCTGATGAGTTCCTGTCTGCTGCCCAGCCTGATGAGTTCCTGTCTGCTGCCCAGCCTGATGAGTTCCTGTCTGCTGCCCAGCCTGATGAGTTCCTGTCTGCTGCCCAGCCTGATGAGTTCCTGTCTGCTGCCCAGCCTGATGAGTTCCTGTCTGCTGCCAGCCTGATGAGTTCCTGTCTGCTGCCCAGCCTGATGAGTTCCTGTCTGCTGCCCAGCCTGATGAGTTCCTGTCTGCTGCCCAGCCTGATGAGTTCCTGTCTGCTGCCCAGCCTGATGAGTTCCTGTCTGCTGCCCAGCCTGATGAGTTCCTGTCTGCTGCCCAGCCTGATGAGTTCCTGTCTGCTGCCCAGCCTGATGAGTTCCTGTCTGCTGCCCAGCCTGATGAGTTCCTGTCCGCTGCCCAGCCTGATGAGTTCCTGTCCGCTGCCCAGCCTGATGACCTGGTGCCCGCTGCCCAGCCTGATGACCCGGAGCCTGCTGCCCTGTCTGTTTTTATTTCCAGATCTAAACTTCCAGACCCTGGTGGTGGGGTACATGTCCCATTATCGGACTCGGGAGGCACGCCTCCTAGTAGGTTAAGAGACTCTGGCCAGAGAGCGCAAGGAGGTCTGCCGTCACAGAGAAGACTTTTTGGGACTCTTCCACTTTTACATGCACTGCCAGATCTAGGGCAGAATGGAGTGTCCAGAGGCCACTCCTTAGGGGGGGGAACTGTCAGGAACGGTGCTATTACCTGGATCGCCTGCTGGTGTCACTGTTTCCTTCAACATCAAAGGGTGCAGTTCTGGTGGCCACCAGCAGGGGTCTCCCAGCCGATGGACATTGTCAGGAATCAGGCTACACCTGTTGTGGATTTGCTGGGTATATAAGCCTGTCCTTCACTGAGGTTCAGTGCTTCAGTATTCCTTTCTGTAGCCCTGTCTTGCCTGTCTGAAACCTGATCCTGGACCTGAAACCTGTACCTGTACCTGTAACCTGACCCGTTATCTGCTTCCTGCCCTGTCCTGGATGTTGTCCCCCTTACCTGGTTCCTGAGACCCATCCCCTGTCTCCTGCCTTGATGTTCCCTTGCTTCCTGTTTCCCCCTTGGTCTCTCCTCCCTGCCTTGTATATATATATGTTCCATTTCCTTGAAGTGTATAGTTAGTTAGTTGATTAGGGCTTGGGGGTTTGCAGTGTTATTTGTGTTCTTGCTTGTTTGTGGTTGCTGTGTTTATGTGTGTCTTTATTATTAATAAATATATCTTTATCACTACCTTTTGGAGCCTGATTCCTTTAGTGCAGCCCATCGATCTGTTCACTTGTGTTGGATGCCTGTGTTTAGGCTCCATCCCTAACACTCACACACACAACTTGCATAAGATTTATACATCAATGGGTAACAGATAACATTGTCAACTTATATTTTAAGTTGACAATGTGACAGGAGACAACCCCACACTGTGAATGGTTGTAATTATAAAGCTGCCCCAATTTACATTCTTGCATATTCCCCCTTTGACATGTGTGAATACTGATTAGATTAAGATAATAACAGCTACCAAAGTGGCATGCCTAGAATAAACTTGTCTTTGGAATGCCTAAATAAAAACACTACATATAATAAATATGTATATATATAATATATATATATATGTATACATATATATATATTAGATATAATATACTACATATACCCCCACTTGGGTCGTTCTAACTACTAGAACTGACCCATAAATCAAGCAACAAACATAGCATTACCGACTTGAGGTATTGGATGCTTCACAATGGCTCATATGAAATATAAAGTTGAAACTGGTTACATCTCTCTTCACCAGCCTCTAAAATATCCCCATGAAACAGTCATTAGATAATATAGCTTTAGACCATGACTGGAAAAGGATTCGGTAAACATCCTTATTATATCACATCAAGATCTTGAATATTGCACAAAAACGAGCGGATGTCGCAGTTCATTCTTCAATTTTCAACTTCATCACATCTCTCATTGAAAGTAGACTTGGTGTGCTGGGAGCTCCGATCCACATAACTCCAGGATTCCTCTCCAGGCTCAAGGTTTTCATTTTCTTAAAGATGCTTTTGCACAAACACCAGCACTTAACGCTGTAGCCAGGCCAGGAACAACTCACTCCAGCAAGGCATCTGCCGGCAGTGACGTCACTCAGGCCCCGTTCGTAAGTAGGGGGCGTTCGTAACTCGGATGTTCGTAAGTCGGGGACCCCCTGTATCTGAAAGACAAATTTGTAAACAAATAATATGGTAACAGATATTGATCAACCATATATTAAATAATTTCAAGTAGGAAAGGGGAATTGGATAAGCACAAATCTAGTATATGCAGCTTCTTACCCCCCTCTGGTACCATCAGAGTATAGCAAGCAACCAACTGAGCCTCCCGCGGTGACTGAGGGAGGTCTATAAATAGACAGATGGCCAATATCTAAGTAGAAAAGTAATGTGATAAATAACCAGATGGTATGTAAAGATAGAGGATACATTCTTTTAAGGGATATCATAGTTTCTGTTACCAGAAGCTGTGAAAGCTCAATCCCCAGGTTCCCCACATGTATAATGTGAATGAAAAAATATAAAACCTCAATCTGCCCCCTTGAAATATGGGGGCAAAGAATAGTTCCACAAAAATTCCTGTGAACAACCATGCATGAAGGTGAAAAAAAGGAAGAATTGAAATAGCCCTTAGCTTTATGATTACAAACAAGTGAGTAAAGATATTAGAAAGTGAAAAAATAAGTAAATAGTGAACTCTAGATATATATGCCAGATAATGCTGGCTTATAGCAGTGAAGATACACAGCCACATAGGAAAAACATGTGGAAACCAAGAACAGAATGGGAAACAAGGTGAGGATACCCTATATAAGTGAATAGAAGCCCTATTCTCAGGGTAGTAAATAATTGCATACCTGGTGTTCAGATTAACTGAACTTAATAAGAGAACTGGAGGGAGGGTATATTTGAGGATGTAAGGTGGTGATTATTAATAACTATACTAGCAGTGATAAAGCGGACTACTGTCCCGCGGGGGGTAAGAAGCTGCATATACTAGATTTGTGCTTATCCAATTCCCCTTTCCTATGTGAAATGATTTAATATATGTGTCAGGAATGGATCCGTCCACTGGTAAGACCCATCATTTGGCGTGCAGTACTGTGGTCCACCAGCAGGTGTCTCCTGGCAGTTTATAACTGTCAGGAGAGGCCTTCCCTGCTGGGATATCATTTTTGGGCCGCAGTACTGGCGTCCACCAGCGGATGGATCCTGGCAGTGTGGAGCAGACAGCTCTTTCTGCGCTCAGCTGTCACATGAGGCCAATCACTGGCAGATTATAAATACCCGGCCAGCCCTCACACACTTGCCTTGGTATCTCTCTTCCATGTGCCCTGAACCTGTGACCTGAGACCTGTAACCTTCCCAGCCTGATCCTGTGTTCCTGAGTTCCTGCTCCTTGTTGCCTTTCCCATCCTTAGTTCCCTCTCCCGTCCTGCCCTTGTTCATCTGCTGATCTCCCGTGCATGACCCTGGCTTGGCTAATCGTTTGTGATTCTGGACTGCCCTTGTTATCCCTTGATCTTTCCGTGTATGACCCTGGCCTGGCTGATGTGTTGATTTCGGTACTTCCCTGTGCCTGTATATATTTATCTGTTGTCTGTGGGTTTCTGTTTGTGGCTGAGCACTGTTGTATTTTGGGGTGTTTGCTTATTTATATATTTATATCACTTATCTCAATAAACGTTAATCTTATTTACTTTTACTTGCATTTTGGGTTTCTCCTTTGCAGTCCACACAATCTGGTCTCACCTGTTTTGTGACAATATGGTTGATCAATATATGTTACCATATTATTTGTTTACAAATTTGTCTTTCAGATATATGTTTTGTATTTCTTGAAGAAGCTATTGAATAGCGAAACTAGTTGAAATACCTCATCACATGTACCTGTTTTTTTTTGTGTACCTCACACACACTCCCATAGTCTGGCTTGGTGGCCTGTCTGGACTGGACTCATAGGACTCAAGTTCCTAATGAAAACCCTTTGTGAGAAACACCTAAACATCTGCCTGTCTCCTATAAGAATATATAATATAAATATATATATATATATATAATTTTTATATATAATATAAAAAAAACACTAATGTACTGGATATATATATACAGTGGTGTGAAAAAGTGTTTGCCCCCTTCCTCATTTCCTGTTCCTTTGCATGTTTGTCACACTTAAGTGTTTCGGAACATCAAACCAATTTAAACAATAGTCAAGGACAACACAAGTAAACACAAAATGCAATTTGTAAATGAAGGTGTTTATTATTAAAGGTGAAAAAAATCCAAACCATCATGGCCCTGTGTGAAAAAGTGATTGCCCCTAAACCTAATAACTGGTTGGGCCACCCTTAGCAGCAACAACTGCAACCAAGCGTTTGCGATAACGTGCAATGAGGCTTTTACAGCGTCCTGGAGGAATTTTGGCCCACTCATCTTTGCAGAATTGTCCTAATTCAGTTACATTAGAGGGTTTTCGAGCATGAACGGCCTTTTTAAGGTCATACCACAACATCTCAATAGGATTCAGGTCAGGACTTTGGCTAGGCCACTCCAAAGTCTTCATTTTGTTTTTCTTCAGCCATTCGGTGGTGGACTTGCTGGTGTGTTTAGGATCATTGTCCTGCTGCAGAACCCAAGTTCGTTTCAGCTTGAGTACACGAACAGATGGTCGGACATTCTCCTTCAGGATCTCTTGGTAGACAGCAGAATTCATAGTTCCTTTTATCACGGCAAGTCTTCCAGGTCCTGAAGCAGCAAAACAGCCCCAGACCATCACACTACCACCATCATATTTTACTGTTGGTATAATGTTCTTTTTCTGAAATGCAGTGTTCCTTCTACGCCAGATATTCTTGGACACACACCTTCCAAAGAGTTCCACTTTTGTCTCATCGGTCCACAGAATGTTGTCCCAAAAGTCTTGGGGATCATCAAGATGTGTTGTGGAGAAATTGAGACGACCTTTGATGTTCTTTTTGCTCAGCAGTGGTTTTCTCCTTGGAACTCTGCCATGCAGGCCATTTTTGCCCAGTCTTTTCCTGATGGTGGAGGCATGAACGCTGACCTTAACTGAGGCAAGTGAGGCCTGCAGTTCCTTGGACGTTGTTGTGGGGTCTTTTGTGACCTCTTGGATGAGTCGTCGCTGCGCTCTTGGGGTAATTTTGGGCGGCCGGCCACTCCTGGGAAGGTTCACCACTGTTCCATGTCTTCGCCATTTGTGGATAATGGCTCTCACTGTGGTTCGCTGGATTCCCAAAGCTTTGGAAATGGCTTTATAACCCTTTCCAGACTGATAGATCTCAATTACTTTCTTTCTCAATTGTTCCTGAATTTCTTTGGGTCTCGGCATGATGTGTAGCTTTTTAAGGATCTTCTGGTGGACCTTACTGTGTCAAGCAGCTCCTATTTAAGTGATGCCTTGATTGTGAACAGGTGTGGCAATAATCAGGCCTGGGTGTGGCTAGAGAAATTGAACTCAGGTGTGGACAACCACAGTTATAGTATGTTTTAACAAGGGGGGCAATCACTTTTTCACACAGGGCCATGATGGTTTGGATTTTTTTTCACCTTTAATAATAAACACCTTCATTTACAAATTGCATTTTGTGTTTACTTGTGTTGTCCTTGACTATTGTTTAAATTGGTTTGATGTTCCGAAACACTTAAGTGTGACAAACATGCAAAGGAACAGGAAATGAGGAAGGGGGCAAACACTTTTTCACACCACTGTATATCCATTGGCTGCCACTCAGCCAACAAGTTAAATTCAAGATACTAACTATAACTTACCAAGCCATCCACAACCTGGCCCCCATATTATATATATGTTGATAAATACTATATATATATATATATATATATATATATATATATATATATATATATATATATATATGTATATATATATACATACAGTGCCTTGAAAAAGTATTCATACCCCTTGACATTTTCCAAATTTTGTCATGTTACAACCAAAAACGTTAATGTATTTTATTGGGATTTTATGTGATAGACCAACACAAAGTGCAAATAATTGTGAAGTGAAAGGGAAATGATAAATGGTTTCCATTTTTTTTTAACAATAAAACTGTGAGAAAAAAGTGGGGCGTGCATTTGTATTCAAATTCAGTCAGTACTTTGTAGAACCACCAATTACAGCTGCAAGTCTTTTTGGGTATGTCTCTACAAGCTTTGCACATCTAGAGAGGGACATTTTTGCCCATTCTTCTTTGCAAAATTGCTGAAGCTCTGTCAGATTGGATGGAGAGCATCTGTGAACAGCAATTTTCAAGTCTTGCCACAGATTCTCAATTGGATTTAGGTCTGGACTTTGACTGGGCTATTCTAACATATGAATATGCTTTGATATAAACCATTCCATTGTAGCTCTGGCTGCATGTTTAGTGTCGTTTTTTTCTGCTGGAAGGTGAACATTCGCCCCAGTCTCAAGTCTTTTAAAGACTCTAACAGGTTTTCTTCTAAGATTGCCCTGCATTTGGCTCCATCTATCTTCCCATCAACTCTCTGTTAGCTTTCTGCCACACCTAGCGTTTTGCTTTTAGGAAAAAATTTCAATTTTGGTCTCATTTGACCACAGCACCTTCTTCCACGTGTTTGCTGTGTCCCTCACATGGCTTCTCGCAAACTGCAAATGGGACTAATTATGGCTTTCTTTCAACAATGGCTTTCTTCTTTCCTCTATTTACTAATTAGGTTTACTAATTAGGTGACTTCTGAAGGCAATTGGTTCCACTAGATTTTAGTTAGAGGTATCAGAGTACAGGGGGCTGAATACAAATGCACGCCACACTTTTCAGATATTTATTTGTAAAAAAAATTGAAAACCATTTATCATTTTCACTTTACAATCACTTTACAATTATGTGCCTCTTTGTGTTGGTCTATCACATAAAATACATTTATGTTTTTTGTTGTAACATAACAAAAGGTGGAACATGTCAAGGGGTATGAATACTTGTTCAAGGCACTGTATATATATTTTTCTTTCTTCAATCAGATTGTATAACAGTTCCCCCAACATTCATACCCCAGCTCTGCCCCCTTAACATTTAGACCTCAGGTAGGCCTCATTTAACATTCAATTCCCAGATCATGTCCCCCACTCAACATTCAGACCTCAGATTATGCCCCTGAACATTCCTTTTTCATATCTCAAATCAGCCCTACTTAACAATCCCCTCTTCAGACCTCAGGTTTGCTCCCTTTAACATTCAGTCTTTAGTCCCCAAATCACACCCCCTCCAACATTCAGACCCCAGAAAAGTCCACCTTATTATTCAGACCCTTAAATTAGCTCCCTTGAAATCCGGAAAATAGACCCCCCCCCCCCCCCCCCCCACACACACACACATTAACATTACCCTCATCACACCTCAGATATCAGATCTCAGATAAACAGTCAGACCCAAGATCAGCAACCATCCCCAACATTCAGATCTTCGCCCACACCCCTTAACATTCCTTACTTCTGACCTCAGATCAGCGCCCCTAAAATTATGACCCCAGACCAGCTTTTCTCAACATTCAAACCCCAGATCAGACCCCACCCCCCTACATACACACATACCTTATCTTTTAGGCCACTAGATCAGCTTCTTTAATATTCAGACCCAAGATCAGTCCCCCTTGACATTTAGACCCCAGATCTGCATCACTTAACATTACCTTCTTTAGAATTCAGATCAGTTCCCTTTATTATTCTTAATTTCAGCTCTCCAGTCACTTCCTCCCTTTCCTTTCCACACTATCTCAAGAACCTCCAGAAGGTTCTTGAGAAAGGGAATTCCTACATCCTGAAAATGTTGGGTACTTTTTCCTCGTCTCTCTTTTTACCATAGTCTGGCTCTGCTTTCCTACTCATTATTTCATTTTGCGTACTGAATTCCTTTATACATTTCTGAACATTAGCTGCAATATGAACAAGTGATGCTCACTTTACTTATACTTAGTGGTAGTTATTATTTTTGGTTAAAGATTGGAATTAACTGTGAAGCAAAATACCTATGCCATATTATGCTTGATGCGATATGACATATTTCAATATTTTTACCTATTGTATACCGTAATTGTGTTTTAATTGTGTTTTTAAAGCACCATTCAGTTATCACTCCCAGGACTTCCTCAAACAACAGGACTAAGGCAGGCAATGGTTTCAGCGATGCACCCCTCCTCGGACTGGGCGGTCCTTCAAACACTGCAAAAACATACACAAGAGGGCGCAAAC
>CM053030.1:239265039-239410629 GCA_028564925.1 Lithobates sylvaticus
AAATTATCACGGACTGTCCCAGAGATAATCATATATGTAGTTCAAAATATAAAGTGCAAGTGCATGAAGACTAAATGCAGCTTTAAGTGAAGTGATGACAAAATTGTCCAGTAAAATATTAGTGCTGGTGATCCCTTCACCGAATGAAGTAAGGGTGGCCTCTCACCTCCCTGCTTCGACCTACAATAGGTCACAAGGCAGTAAGTAGTGGGTTAAAACTCTGCTGCTCTCTCTCTCCACCAGGAATTCATCTCCAGCAGGGGGAAGTTTCACAATACTCCAGCAGCAACCTCACCAAAATTCCAGCAGTAGCAGCATACATATGTAAAGTAAGAGGGGACGATCTAGTGCTCTCCGTTTTGAATATATTTAATATGCACAAATAACACACATAGGAAATACACTCACATTGATCGGCACTCTACCGCGAGTGCCAGCGCTGAATGTGTACAATAGAAAACTCCAAGATGGCCGCGGGTGACGTCACTCGCGCTCCCTGACCCTCGTACGCGTTACGTCCTGGGCAAGACTTCATCAGCGTGGGGCAGGGTAGCGACGAGGCGGCCCGCATGTCTCTTTATAGTGTCATTGTAACTGCAAGTGACCAATCGGGTCACGCGGTGTTAATAGCCAATCACAGAGCTGCTAAGCCTCTGCAATGGGAATGTCTGTCAGCTGAATACAAATTCAAATGGGAAGATAAACGGTGCACACACCTAAAGATAGTGCCAATTATGGACCTAATGGCAATGAGTAATGATTACTAAAGCCCCATACACACGGTCGGACTTTTTCATGGATTCTGTCCGATCGGACAATGTTGTTGAAAAATCAGACCGTGTGTATGCACCATCGGACAGTGTACGTCGGTTTGTCCGACGGACAAAGTCTTATCTCCTGCTGGAAAGATTTGCCGTCAACACGGTCCGATCACACCAAATCCGATCGTGTGTACGGTTGTCCGACGGACAAAGTGCTACGCATGCTCAGAAGAAATTCTGTGACGGAAGCGCTCGGTCAGGTAAAACTACCTTTCCTAATCGACACAGCACATTCATCACACTGCAATGTTAAAATGTCTTTAATGCAGCGCATTGTCTTTTTCTTTACAATGCAACAAGAATGACATGTTTTAGCTGCTCCTATTCACCCGCACTTCTCACAAACTTAGTTCTTTATTACTTTGCAGCATTTATACACTACATGTTTATTTTTACTCAGATCGTAAAAGAATTTTTGTTATATTTTTACCATGATTTGTCTTTTTTGTGTTTTTTTTTTTGGTAATACATCTTTGAAGGTTTTTTTTTTTTTTTTTTTTTGGAGGGGGGTTGTGTGTCTCAACTTAGCAAAACCACATTATTAACATTTGTATTTCTTGCTTAAATTTACTAGGAGTTTGTTGGTTGTTGGTGCCCCTTGTTAATTCTACTTTAGGATTAGTGAAATGTACCTGCCTACTCAAAGAAAAACTGTCATTGTAGAAAAGTAAAACACAATAGTCAATGATTATTTCAAATCAAAAAACATTTATTTAGGTCTCAGCAACAAACCAAAGAGGAACGCAGCCATGGTGAAACTTGGGGAATTTGCAAAGCCTTGGACACCCATGGCAACCATCATTTTTCAGGCTTTAACAATTGGGGGCATGAAGAGTACCTATCTAAATCATAAGGGAGCGCAATCTGGTCCTGAAGTCCAAAACATCCGGAACTGCAGCAGATGCCATCTAGGTCCCCAGGCTCTGGTCCTACGAGAGGCTCCATCTTCTCTCAGACCAGACTTAATCAAGGTCATCACTCTCTTGTCTTCCTTGTACGCTTCCTTCCACGCCGTGGTGCTGGTGCTGGTGGGGTGGCAGAAGGAGGAGGAGGAGGCGGAGCAAGATCACTCTCGCAAACATGTGTGAGGGGAGTCATCTCCCCAGCCATCCCCTCATTTAGGATTTTGAGGATGACATCCTCACACATGCTGCGTTGCCCCGCCTCCATACCCGTCATTTTACTGCCAACCAAGGAGGCAAAGGCCTCCTCGTAGGTGGGTGTGGCATATAGGGAGGCTGAGGCATCTCGGATCAGCTGGAGCGCTGACTCTCCCACCTCCCCCATGCTTTTCGCCCTTCTGTAGGGAAGGCGGAGGGGAGGGACTTGGGAGACAGTCAGGCTCCTACGCCTACCCCCCTGTTGGCTGCCACTAACCCCTGCCTCCTCCTGACTGCCACCTTCCACAGCCACCTCCTGGCTGAGGTCTTCCTGTGTATGAAAAAGGGACATAGTTTCAGTTATTTGTTCATCAAACACACACAATTCTCATCTAGTGACTGTTGCAAAATGTTTACAAATAGAAAACCATACAATTCTCAGCCCTGCAGTTTAGACTCTTCCCAAAAATGTCTCCAACACTACTGTCTGTTGATATGTCAATCACGTTAGGAACTAAGCAATTGGGGATCCTGAATTAACTGAACATCATTCATTATTCCCCAAAATGGTTACAAAACTACTATACCTGGAACAAGCTGGGCTCCTGCACATATTCCATACTGGAAGGCCCAGGTTGGTCCTCGGAATCCTCATCAGGGGTGGCGTGCGCGGAAGGACGCGTGCAAGGAAGAGTCGAGAGTGACTTCCTGACAGTAGCCTGGTCTTTGAGAAAGTGGAGCCTCTCATAGTACCAGGGCGTGGGGGCATAGACATCATCTGCTGCAGCTCCAGATGCTAGGGACTTCCGGACCTTATTGCGCTCCCGGAAATAGGTACTCTTCATGTTGTTAATCTTCACTTTTAAGTTTGCCACGGTTGCCATGGGCAGGTTAGGCTTTACAAATGCCACAAGTTTCAGCAGGGCTGCGTACCTCTTTGGTCTGTTGCTGTAGTCACGATGTTTAGGTTGCCATAAGAGGGGGAATTCCCGGTATTTATCAATGAAGAGGGGGAGAAAACTCACGTCGTAGAAGGCCTCCATCACCTCTGCAAGACACAACACCACACCAAACAATATAAATAATGTCAGCCTAAACTCTCCTAATCTTCTCCATAAAGAAGCCTCAAGTTCTAATCAGTCTAGGCTAGTTATGTACCAACGTCAAATTGTACCTTCGTTTCTAGCGATCGTCTCGTGCGTGAGCTTTCTCTCCCCTCGTCTCCCAGATCGTGGCTACGACACAGGCGTGTGACGTTTTATATACAGTGCGCATGCGTCAAACTCCGCCCGCCCCTGACGATCTTTCTCGTCTATTCCCCACCCCTTCTCTTTACGGCGCAGTGGGGAGAGCACATGGCGGGGACACAGCAGGTGCGCCCCAAATATCCCACCAACGAGGAGGAGGACGAGGAAAGTCCGGAGGCACAAACGTCCCGATCCCGGAGCCTGAAATTCAAGGCCTCCAATATGTCATTTGGAGAAATGTTGGAGATGGTGGACATATTAAAGAGGAGCGACTATGATGGGAAGTATGGCCCTTACCTCAACCCCAATGTCCGCAAGGCCAAGATCATGTCTAAAGTTGTGAGGAGGCTGTACAATCATTTTGGGGTACAACGATCCAAGGAGCAACTCAGGAAACGCTGGTCAGACCTGAAACTGAGGGAGGCCGATCAGTACAGAAAGATCAAGCGAATTCTTCAAAAAAGTAAGTAGTTGTGTTTTGTGTTTGATTTCTTGCTTGCATACTGCTCCATGTGGTTTGTTTTTTACAAAGTTGTACATTCCAAAATGGCCACTTTCATGTTCGTCTGTGCATTCGATCGTACTCAGCCTCGATCTTTCTGCCACTGTCATGGTCGTGTGTGTGTCCATTCGATCGTACGCAACCTCGATCGTTCGGCCACTTATAATACGATGTTTGGTTTTTTTGGTTGGGGAAAGGAAGTTTGTTCTCACTAGAAATGTCATCAAGAATGTAAAGCCAATTTATTCAATGTAAAGGAGAGGTCACCCAGTAGCTGTTTACCCATCTGGACTCTAGAGCACTAGTGCTGGGACACCCAAACCCCCTTTTTATTAGGCTTTTCCACACATGTGCTCCAGTGGATACTAGAGGGGTGTCTCCATCACACAAACTTCTACCAAAAAGCTAGTCAGTTTAGCACCTTTACAAAGTGACTACATTCATGTAGTTGGCATTTGTAACTGGCCAAACAAAAATAGTGTCCGTCACTTTCAAGCAATGTTTGTCATTTCCTATTTCTGCCCTCAATAGATTGTGTTGCTAAATCTTCCTTTTGTACATTCTCATAGGGGAGCGAAACTTGGGCCGTCTGAGGAAACCCCAAAACCAACACCTCCCAAAAAAGGGGAAAGAGCAGAAGCAGAGGAGGAGGAGGAGGAAGGAGAGATCATCGAACTTGGAGAAATTGTCACCACAACAGGTGAGTGTGGGAGAACACAGCTACTGGTAAGCTAATCAATGTATGGCTGCCTCATTTCCAACACCCGATTTTTGTTTGTTTGTGGTTTTTAGGTGACGTGGATGTTGTGGAAGAAAAATCGCACTTTACCACAGAGAGTGCCCACGTACTCATCGGGGAGATAATGGTCTGCAATAGAGATCTAGATTACATAAAGCAAAACATCAATGATGTTCAACAAAAATTGAAGAACATCATTGATGTTTTAGGAAAAATATGAAAACGCACCAAGTAATTAACACACATTTGTGCCAGCTTCTGAACACATTTGCAACTTAAGAACTGTGTGAAATTTGGAACATGCACACATTGTGTCCACATGTGCTAGCTCCCATCATGGTGGATGAATGCCAACGTTTTTTTGGGGGTGCAACCACTTTACGAACTACGAAAGTGGTTGTGGTGAAGGGGTTGCACCCCCAAAAAACGTCCATTCATCCCCATGATGGAAAATGGCACTTTTGAAGCTTCTAGGCATGTGTTTTACCATCTAATGACCATTTTCAGACCCAAATTGTGTGCATGTTCTAAATTTCCACTTTCCAGGGGTGACCCCCCCATGTGATGAAGGCAAGATCAAACACACTTTGAACATATAGTCATGTCTGATCTTGTCTTCACTTTACAAAGTTGAACTTTCCAAGTTCATAGGTTCTGTTTTGCTCCATGCCTGGTTTTACCAATTGCGCAATGTTTGTAAACAATGTTGTAAATAACCAAGATGTTGTCAGTTTGGGCGTGAAGATTGTAAACGCACTTGTGAATGTTTTCCAAGTAAACTTTTTTATTTTTCTAAATGTGTGGCTTCCTTATTTCAAAAACACAATGCATTATGTATGTCAAATGTAAAGGATATGGGGGGCAATTGGTGTTATTTACTAAAGGCAAGTCCACTTTGCACTGCAAGTTTCTTTTCCAGGGCACTTTTTCACTGCACTTGTAGAGCATAGTGGATTTGACTTATGTAAATGACACCCACAGTGCTTTGTACGAAAACACGGAGCACAGCATTTTTGAGAATACACACATGTCTGACCTGGTGATGAAAAGGATTTTTTTTGGTGTCAGTTATGCAGTACAAATCTTATCTAGACCAAAGATTAGGTAGCAAACACACAACATGAGACTAATCTTTTTGGGAAGAAGAGACTGTTACCTCCTTTTGCCCAGAAAGTGCATTCCCACTGTCGAAGGCAAAGGGAAAAAATTTCACGGTAAAATAAGCTAAAAAGAATAGTGAAATGACAAGAAATCATAGGTTGGTTGAAATATCAGATTTATTAAAAAATGCCTCTCACACATCGTCAGGCAGAGCAATGGCCCCCCTACCCACAAAGTACTCCATATATTGCTTGCGGACCGCGCGGGCATTTAGAGGGGGCAAGCCTGGACGTGCCACTTGAAGGGCTGTGAGGTCCGCATTTGGAGGGCCCTCCACATCTGGGCCAACGGGCACCACATAGTTCCTGTTATGTCTTTTGAGGAAGTTGTGCAATATGCAACAGGCAAGAACTATGTGGTTCTGTTTGTATTCCGCCAAGTTAAATGCCGTCAAGAACAGGCGGAAGCGGCTGGCCAGGATGCCAAAAGTGTTCTCCACCACTCTTCTGGCTCTGGACAGCCTGTAGTTGAAGACCCTCTGGTCTGGGGTGAGGGTCCTCATCGGGAACGGCCTCATCACATGGGGAGTCAACGCAAACGCTTCATCTGCGACAAAGACGAAGGGGAGTCCTTCTGCATTCTCCTCTGGAGGTGGCAAGCACAGACTGCCACTTTGGAGACACCAGTAGAACTCCGTGTGCGTAATGGCACCACCATCCGAGATCCGGCCGTTCATCCCCACGTCCACATACATAAACTCGTATGTTGCCGACACCACCGCCAACATCACTACACTATTAAACCCTTTATAATTATAATAGTAGGACCCCAAGTTGGGCGGTGGGACGATGCGGACGTGTTTCCCATCAATTGCCCCTCCGCAGTTAGGAAAGTCCCAACGGCTGGCAAAGTGGGAGGCCACAGTCTGCCATTCCTGTGGCGTGGAAGGGAACTGTGGAGTGAAACAAGAAAAAAAAATTAGTCACTTTGCACCTAAACATTGCAAGCAGATTAGACAATCAACATCTTGGAACAAGAGCATTGTTTAAAATTGGAGGCTGGAAAGTATTTGCACAGAAAAGTAGAGGCTCCCCTTCACAGATTACTCACCCCCCATCAATCCCACCACTTCTGATGGGCCATTGGCAATAACTAGGGTTTTGGGGGGGGGGGGTGGTGGACAGGTAACCCTCTGCACTTCATTGATTGGCAAATGGCTCAATAATGTGTGCTAGTTTGGCCAGACCCTCTGTACTTAACACTATTGGCAGCCCCCAGGAAAGATAAAATAACATTTCAACCCCCCCCCCCCCCCCCCCCCCCCCCCCCCCCCAAAAAAAGGCAAGCACATTGGGACATTATGAAATTACCAAGCAAGCTAATAGGAGGGAAAGAACACAAAAAAATAGGAAATGGAAAGTATGGAGGCAGCCCCTTGCACTACATGCTTTGCTGAATTCATCCCTAAAGATGCCCACTATAAAGAGGTAGGTATATAGTGTGTATGGACCTTGGGAAAGCCAGCAGATAAAGGATTGGTACCATCTGACAGAGCAGTTGGGGGAGGGGGTTCCTAATGAGTTTGCCCCCCCCCCCCCCACCAAAAAACCAAAAAAAAAAAAAGGGGGCTCTACATGAAGTAAACCACACAGCAAACATTTGTGCATATTTTAGGGGGTGTTTGGGGGCAAACAATACTATGCAGCAGACAAAAGACATTGCTTAAGTGACTAGGCCATAGGTGTCTATTGGGGCAGAAGAGCATGCTGGGGAGGTAAGTGAAGGGAAAAATGCATGAAGGAGAAAAGGGGCACAGCATATTAGAGCATATTGCAATCATGGTATTTAGGGAAGGAGGTCAAAAATACAAGTCATTAGCAAACAGAGCATACATAGAAGGGAATAGTAAAGGAGAAATGTTACCTTAATATAGTCCTCCTGCAGGACCTCGATGATGGCAGAACAGGTCTCTGGAATAATGATTCCCAGGGCCTGGGGAGAGATACCTGAAGAGAACTTCAAATCCTGAAGACTTCTCCCTGTCGCCAAGTACCTCAACGTGGCAACAAGCCTCTGCTCCGGAGTAATGGCTTGTCTCATGCAGGTATCCTGCCGGCTGATAAAGGGGGTCAGCAAAGCCAAAAGACGGTGAAAATCGGGGTCCGTCATCCTGAGAAAGCTCCTGAAATCATCAGGATTATTCTCCCGGATCTCACGAAGCAAAGGCATGTGCGAGAATTGGTCACGCTGAAGCAACCAATTCTTGGTCCACATACTCCTCGTCACTCTGTTCATGGACGGGTCTTGGCTCAAAGCTAAAAGCCCGACACCAATTCCGCATACAGCACGAACTCGGCGACGAGTACGCACGGGAAACATCGCTCACAAGGTCACAAAAGGTCGGCTGGTCAGAACGGACAAACAGAAAGCACCGATAAACAGCAAGGCCTGAAAGAACGAAATGAATACCAGAAACGAGCAGACAATAAGCAGTGCAAATCAAAGCGTCCTATATCAAGATATAGGCCGCAATGACCAACAAATGCGAACTGACTACACGCACTAATAAACAGATACGCACGACAAGCACAAACTGAAGAGCAGCAACGATCTGAGTCAGAAAACTGAGAAGCGCGAATCTTAAGTCACCAAACTTCGACTAAATCTCGATAAACACGGGATCAGCAGAAGGAGCCCAACGGGTGCCTGACGTGGTGCTGAACTTCCCTTTTCTAATCTCGTGGACGACGACTTACGTCACGACGTTCTTGCAGACCGGATATTCCGACAACGTAGTCCGACCGTGTGTACGCAACACCAACATCGGACAAAGTACGACGGACAGGATCCGACCGACCTGGTCCGCGGATTGTCCGACCGTGTGTATGGGGCTTAACCAATGCGTACATGCAAAGCTCGTGAGGTGTGGCCTACATATTGCAGGCCGCAATCACACTCCAACATATACATGACTCCTGTAGTAGTACATGTGATAAGATCCTTAATAGTGTATTGTTTCTCTGTGGTATTAGAAATAAAAACATTTACGCTTTTTAATATTATTTTTTGCATGTTTACATGTTGCGCATCTACCACAAGCATAAAAACCAGATAAAAAATGAAAAAGCTTACTTTCACTTATCTTAGGGGGATCAATAACACCAGGTGCCAGGCTATCTCGCAACGAGGGGGCTTTGCGATAAATAAACTGGGGTCTATCCGGAAGGGATGGTCCCAGTATTCGGTCGTGTTTGAGGATAAGCCAATATTTGGCTACAATATTTTCAATTTTTTTTATGCTGGATGCTATAATCCATGATCATTTTAAAACCTTGTGCGTTGTCATTTGTATCGGGAATTTTCACCTTATCAGCCACAATAAGACTCCTATCCGTATTCCTTGCCCTTTCGATCTCTGAATGTTAGTAATCATTACTCATTGCCATTAGGTCCATAATTGGCATTATCTTTAGGTGTGTGCACCGTTTATCTTCCCATTTGAATTTGTATTCAGCTGACAGACATTCCCATTGCAGAGGCTTAGCAGCTCTGTGATTGGCTATTAACACCGCGTGACCCGATTGGTCACTTGCAGTTACAATGACACTATAAAGAAACATGCAGGCCGCCTCGTCGCTACCCTGCCCCACGCTGATGAAGTCTTGCCCAGGACATAACGCGTACGAGGGTCAGGGAGCGCGAGTGACGTCACCCGCGGCCATCTTGGAGTTTTCTATTGTACACATTCAGCGATGGCACTCGCGGTAGAGTGCCGATCAATGTGAGTGTATTTCCTATGTGTGTTATTTGTGCATATTAAACATATTCAAAACGGAGAGCACTAGATTGTCCCCTCTTACTTTACATATGTATGCTGCTACTGCTGGAATTTTGGTGAGGTTGCTGCTGGAGTATTGTGAAACTTCCCCCTGCTGGAGATGAATTCCTGGTGGAGAGAGAGAGCAGAGTTTTAACCCACTACTTACTGCTTTGTAAACTATTGTAGGTCAAAGCAGGGAGGTGAGAGGCCACCCTTACTTCATTCGGTGAAGGGATCACCAGCACTAATATTTTACTGGACAATTTTGTCATCACTTCACTTAAAGCTGCATTTAGTCTTCATGCACTTGCACTTTATATTTTGGACTACATATATGATTATCTCTGGGACAGTCCGTGATCATTTCTTGTAACTATATTTAATATCTCTGCAATTTTAACGATTCTTTCTGGGACATTCCATGATCATTTTATGCGATTATATGCGATTTTATATTTATTTATTTCTTAGATTATCTTTTTTGCGCTGCACTATTACATTTTTTGAGTCTATATGAGGTGTTCCTGAATTTACCTTGAGTGTCAGCAGGCATTATAGGGTTATATTTTATTTTATTTTATTTTATTATTTATTGCATGACTGCGCTGAGTATTTCTCTCCTTTGTTTATATATATATATATAAGTGGGCGCACAAGGGCTCATTGTACAAATTGTATCATTTCATATGATTTTTAACCTTTTGAACACTGTTACCATATAATGTACTTTTTTCAATAAATATTATTTTTTGCTATTTCCTCATTGTTTCCATGCCTCCAAAGTCTGACTTTTGGGTACTTATTTGGTATCCTTCGCCTGTGTTCACCCGATCAGTGCTCTCAGCCGCTGGCAGACAGCGCTGATTGGAATGTTCTGTCAGAACACAACAGCACAGCGGGGGAGTTTTCTGAACTAACCTCACATGGTTAGTACAGCGGCTCCAACTGGAGTGTGTATCCACCTTTATTTCCTCTAAAGGAACTACCCATATGGGGTTTGTTTCTGTTACCTGTGTTAACATGGGCATCCTCCAATTGTTCTTTGCTCATTCACACACTAACTTATTTATTAATGCAGTGTGCAATGGCCAATAGTAACCAAATTACAATTACTCTCGTCAGATGAATGCATTCTCATGATCTGCAATGCCACTTTGGTTTATTAACATGTCATGTTGATAAGCTGTACACAGTCAGTATTAAGTGGTTAGCACTTTCACCTAGCAGCAAAAGGGGTTGCTGGTTCGAATCCCAACCATGACACGATCTGCCTGTAGTTTGCATGTTCTCCCTGTGCCTGTGTGGGTTTCCCTTCGGGTACCCTGGTTTCCTCCCACACTCTAAAGACATGCTGGTAAGTTAACTGGCTCCTGTCCTAATTGGCCCTAGTATGTGTGTATGAATGTGTGTTAGGGACCTTAGGTTGTAAGCTCCTTGAGGGTAGGGACTGATGTGACTGTACAATGTATATGTAAAAGTGCTGAGTACATTGATGGCGCTATATAAGTACCTGAAATAAAATAAAAAAAAACATACTGTTGTGGGTTGCTAGTGGTACAGATTATGGTTCTTAAATATCCCATTTGCTACAACCCCCATCTGTTTCTAGTAACACCATGTCTATTAAATACTAAATAATGTTTAACATACCGTTGTTAGCTGTGAATGTCAGGAAGCACTTCATGCACATCATGTTAAAGTAAAAGAATTACGATGGTTAGCAGCTTCTACAAGGCTTCCAGAAGCTAATAAACCAGAAAAACACATCAACTTCACGTTAAGCCCTGATTTCTGTGATGTGAAACTACTTTAAGCTCACAGGACTGTGGTGAATAGAAGATTTGTTGGAAATGCCAGCCTTACTGCTCGTTAGCATAGTATTTGCATCTCGTCATTACCATTGTCCGATAAGAGCAGACACAGTTGAGTAAAGTAATGTTACATTTGAAAAAGGTCAGGTTGATTGGTATAATTGGTATAAGTCAGTTTTATGCACTGGCAATACTGGTAAGTCTTCTAATTTACACATTTTTTCATACCATGGGAAAATACAGAATCTACGGCAGAATATTCTCAAAATGTATTATTTTCTTTTATCATCAGCAACACCTTTTTTAATTTCCCAATTTATCAGGCATGTTAGGATTGTTATCATTCGTATGTATACTCAACACTGCTCAAGAGCTTCAATATGTAGACATGCTGTGGCCTGCATGATATACATAATTATGTACCCAGTGGAGCATTATCACTTCCAATTAATATGTTTTGCTTGCTAATGAAGATGATTGGTATCTATGTGCTGAATAAAACAGAAGGAAATATGCATATTTTGTACTGGTAATTTGCATTGCAGCAGCTTGCCGTCACAGAATTATTATTAATGAAAACTGTCATATTACTTGTAAGAATATTGAATAGATGACAGCATTGACAAAATATTTTTGTGCATTGCACCTTGATATGGCTACCTACCTGGAAAGGTTTATCAAAAATACAAAAAAACAAGTTTAAGATCTTCTCTTACTAAGGTCTCATGCATACAGGTGTAATAAAATACACCAAAAATGCTGGATCATTGCTGCCAAAAGCTTGCAGCAAGATCCTGTGTAAAATGTTGTCCTTACTCTGTATGCACATAAAAGTCTCTCTATTGTTTACAAGTGTACAGCAAAAATGTGCACTATTGGTTGCTGGGATATTAGGTTGCTCAAGTCTTCTGCATCCTAGCAACAGTGTGGGCAGAGCTAATGCTCAGGCTGTTCTTGTGGCAATCAGTCGCCCCTCAGGTCCACTCTGATGCCTAGTAGGAGGCGCCATTTCTACCTGTGTATAATTTCATTGGTCACTTTAACCAAGGTATATGCCGCCCTTATGTCCCCCCTGGCCAATCATTACAAGGCATAATTGGCTTTTCCTGACAGCCATCAGAGCAGACTTGATGGGGAACTGCAACACCCAATCATGCTGGCTCCGCCCCCTATGTTTGCTTGTTGGCCCTGAAAGAATGAAAGGCAGGAGAAGCTCAATAGCAACCCCTGCCTATGGGAACAGGGACTGAAACAAAAAGCAGTTACATTTAAATTAATTAATTGGTTACTTACCTGTTAACAAAAAACTTTATGTAAAACTTCTGGAAGCTTCTGAGAAGGTCAGGTGACTAGAGGAACCTATGAGAAGACATAAGAAATGTAACGGTCATCAGAAAAACGGCAGCAGTTCAAGTGTCCGTCTCCTCACCATGGAAAATTTACTGCATCAGCTGATGGACCCGGCCTCTGCTCTGGACGGGGATTCTTGGATGCGCTTCTGCCTTTCCTTGGTAACGCCACCAGCTCCTTCAGCTTCTTGTTCCCCTCCTTCTCCCCCTTTCTCTCTCCTACAGCATCCTTCCGTTCTTACTTCCCGTCCGGCCCCATCCAGTGTGTTACTTTCTCCTAGGGCTCCTCCTCCGGTTCATCCTCCAGATGTTTCCTGGGCTTCCCCCATGATTGACGTCACTTTAACTCCACCTTTGAAGATGTCAGCCATGCCTCAGCCCGCTTCGGTATCTGGCCCGGAACCACAGACGAAAGCCGGCACATGCTACTGTTACTGGCATCGAGTGGTCAGCAAAGCAGATGACGGTCTGCCAGATCAAATCCCGGGGACCTCCACCTAATAAAAAGAGTAAGAAAAAAGGTAATGGTAAGGGATCTTTTGCAGCATTTTCCTTCAGTATTGCCTGTTTGTATTGTCTGTCTGATAACAGGACTGACCCATCTTTTGGTGCTGATATGTATGCCTGTTTGCCTTTTCAAATTATGCAGCCTTCATTGCTTGCTCCAGTTCTTTAACATAATGCTGATTTAATGCTTAAAGTGATTGTAAAACGTTGTTTTGCTATTTTTTTTTAAAATAAAAAACATATACTTACGTTCACTGTGCAGCTCGTTTTGCACAGAGTGGCCCCGATTGTCCTCTTCTGGGGTCCCCAGGCGGCTCTCGCGGCTCCTCCTCGCATCAGATAACCCCCTAGGAGAAGTGCTCTCCCTTCAGACAAAAACTTGCTGTACATAAAAACCTGAAATGGGGTACAAAATACGTAGGTTTGTGGTTGAACATTCTCATACCACGTAAGCCTACTTTACCAATGCAATCTTCTCAACCTGCCCATTTTAAGAAAGGTTTATGCTTCGGTTTCAATGAGGGGCAATGTAAGTGGCCGAATTCATGTCATTATAGGCTTGAATCTGCTACTTGTTCCGAAGCGCACCCAAACTCCCGTTGTTTTTACATTCGAACACGGGTCCTCATTCTAAGGATAATTTTCGTGCTGGGAGTAACACAGATGATATTGGCCACCATGTTACTGTTTCTCCTCATTTGGCCAAACTGTCAGACGGCGGACATGTTAATTGACGTTTTTTCTTCTGACTTTCAGCTACCGCAATTTTCTGGCCCCGGTTGTTTTTGTTGTGATAACCTTGCCTCTGTTCGCCATTTCCCTAATGTTGTTTCTGAAAACATTTCAAAAGAGGTGTCTGGAGGCAGAGTAGCAGGCCCCTTTTTGTTCCCCCTTTGTTAATTGTCGGGAATCTACTTTGGGTTTGGTACCTAAGAAGGAGCCTAATAGTTTCCGTCTTATACACCACTTATCTTTTCTGGAACTGCTGGAACTTCTTCTAATGATGAAATTGACCCCATTTTGAGTTAAGTTGCCTATGCATCTTTTGACAAGGCAGTTTTTAAGATACGTCTATTGGGTAAATCTGCCTTTATTGCCAGCTAATATTAAGTCAGCATTCCGCTTGTTGCCCATAAACCCTGCAGCCTTTAATTCTTTAGGTTTTTGTCATAATTGTTTTTTATTATTATGGCAAATAGGGATGAGCCGAACACCCCCGGGTTCGGTTCGCACCAGAACCTTCGAACGGACCGAAAGTTTGCGCAAATTTTCGAACCCTATTCGTTATAATGGACGCGAACGTTCAAAATCAAAATTGCTAATTACAACGGCCAATATGCATGTTAATGTCATAAAACAGGTTTGGGGACCTGGGTTCTGCCCCAGGGGACATATATCAATGCAAAAAGAACTTTTAAAAACTAATGTTTTTTCGGGAGCAGTCATTTTAATGATGCATAAAGTGAAAAAAAAAAGTGAAATTTTCCTTTAAATATGGTACCTGGGGGGTGTCTAAAGTATGCCTGTGAAGTGGCATGTGTTTCCCGTGTTTAGAACTGTCCTTGCACAAAATGACATTTGTAAAGGAAAAAAAGAAGCCATTTAAAACCACTTGCGGCTTTAATGTCATGTCTTGTCCTGGCCGCCATATGGCTGAAAATCCTTGAGAAAAATGGCATGGCTACCCCATCAACCCCCCCCCCCCCCCACCCCAGCCCCTTTGGGTCTTGTATGGATATTAAGGGGGACCCCCGCACCCAAAATAAAACCCTATACCTACAACCCTATATACTCTGAACAGCAGTATATAGGTGGTGCAAACAAGACACGGACTGTAGGTTTGTTCTTAAGTAGAATCTGAACAGGTACATTATGAAGTGTAGCTCCATCCCAAAAAAATATATTTTTAAGCTTTTTGAACATAGGGAGGGGTTATCACCCCTGTAACATTTGCTGTCTTTGCACATCTGTTCAGAACATGTCACCTCACTTCCCGTCCCAATGACAAATGTTTTTGGAAAAGTGGGGTTTTAATTGAAACAAGGATTGGTGATAAAGCATCAGTAGAGAGGAGATACCTTTTTCCCAAATTAAATCTAACATGATAGAATTTCCCTTCCTAGGGGTAGATTTCCTCTCACTTCCTGTTTTCTCTTTCCGTTTGCAAGTAGGAGTCGTTTGTAAGTTGGATGTTTGAAAGTAGGGGCCTGCCGTATATACTCTGCAGAAATTTGCCCTATTAGATGTTGGTGTAGCCACAAGACTGGTGGGCACAGGAATGGGCCCTGCTGTGAGTTAATAGATCAAGATTTGTACTTGCATGCACCTGTTGAACCGGGCAGAAAAATTGGGCCTTTGGTGGTGGTGGTGGTGGTGGTGGACGGTGTTGCCACAAGACTGTAAGCCCTCACAGTTACTCTTGTGGGCGCAGGAATGGGCCCTGCTGTGAGTTATTAGATCAAGATTTGTAATTGCATGCACCTGTTGAACAGGGCAGAAAAATTGGGCCTTTGGCGGTGGTGGTGGTGGACGGTGTTGCCACAAGACTGTAGGCCCTCATAGTTACTCTTGGTGGGCGCAGGAATGGGCCCTGCTGTGAACTATTAGATCAAGATTTGTAATTACACGCCCCTGTTAAACAGGGGCTGAAAAATTGTGCCTTAGGCATTGGTGCTGGTGCCACAACACTGCAACCCCTCACAGATACTGTACTCTTAGCACAGCAATGAGACCTGTTGCAAAGCATTGCCTAAAAATTGTAATTACACGCCCCAACAGGGGCTGAAAAATTGTGCCTTAGGCACTGGTGCCACAACACTGCAACCCTCACAGATACTGTACTTGGAGCACAGCAGTCACACCTGTTGCGAAGCATCTTTTTAAAAAATTGTAATTACACGCCCCTGTTAAACAGGGGCTGAAAAATTGTGCCTTAGGCATTGGTGCTGGTGCCACAACACTGCAACCCCTCACAGATACTGTACTCTTAGCACAGCAATGAGACCTGTTGCAAAGCATTGCCTAAAAATTTTAATTACACGCCTCAACAGGGGCTGAAAAATTGTGCCTTAGGCACTGGTGCTGGTGCCACAACACTGCAACCCCTCACAGATACTGTACTTGGAGCACAGCAGTCACACGTGTTGCGAAGCATTTTTTTTTTAAAAAATTGTAAGTACACGCCCCTGTTATACAGGGGCTGAAAAATTGTGCCTTAGGCACTGGTGTGGTGGCATGGATCATTGAGGAGGAGGAAGAGGATAGTCAATGAACATAACAGGACAGTCACTCAGCATCAGCATAGGCAGTCTTGAAGGGATGTGACATTATAAATTATTCCGTTATATCCGCTTCAGGTGCCTGGTAGCTGGTGGTGATCCAAGACTGATTCATTTTTATGAAAGTCAGTCGATCAACCGAGTCAGTGGACAGGCGCACCCTATGATCGGTGACAAATCCTCCAGCAGCACTGAATGTGCGTTCGGAAAGAACGCTGGAGGCAGGACAGGCCAGTAGCTCAATTGCATACTGTGCAAGCTCTGGCCAGTGATCCATCCTCAGGACCCAGTAAGCCAGAGGATTTTCGGTGGGAAAGGTGTCCAAGTCTGACCTTGCCCCTAGGTATTCCTGCACCATGTATATCAGACGCTGGCGATGGTTGCTGGAACCGATCATACCTTGGGGCTGCGGACTAAAAAAATTGTCTGAACGCATCGGTCAGACGTCCACCTTCCCCACCGCTCCTTCTGCTACTGACCGAAGCCTCAGCAACTCGTCGTCCAGGACCAGGAGTTTGTAACCTCCCAGTTTCTGGGAACGCGTTGCACAGACCTTTCTGCAAGGCCTCCCTGAGATGTCTCATCCTCTGCTCCCTCTGCGACGGCAAGATAAGGTCCGCAACCTTACCCTTGTACCGTGGATCAAGGAGAGTGGCCAGCCAGTAATGGTCCCTCTCCTTGATCCGAAGAACACGAGGATCCTTCCGCAGGCTTTGCAGGATCAGGGAGGCCATGCAGCGTAGGTTAGCTGAGGCATTCGGTCCGGAGTCTTCTGGGTCACTGAGGATGACATGATCGCCAGCCACCTCCTCCCAGCCACGTACAAGTCCACTGGTTTGTTGGGACTGTACATCATCCCTAAAAGACTGCTGCTGCTGATGCTGAGTGCCAGGCTCCACCTCCATGCTCACACAATCCTCCTCCTCCTCCTCCTCCTCATCCTCTTCCTGTGTGATGGGTGGGACAGAAGGAACACTGTCCGGATAAAGGGGGCCTTGAGAGGCAAGGAAGTCCTCCTCTTCCTGCCTCTGTTCTGCCTCAAGTGCCCTGTCCATTATCCCACGCAGCGTATGCTCCAACAGGTGGACAAGAGGTACAGTGTCACTGATGCATGCACTGTCACTGCTCACCATCCTCGTGGCCTCCTCAAATGGTGAGAGGACAGTGCATGCATCCCTGATCATGCTCCACTGGCGTGGGGGGAAAAAAGCCAAGCTCCCCTGACCCTGTCCTGGTGCCGTAGTCGCAAAGGTACTCATTGATGGCCCTCTGCTGCGTGTGCAGTTGCTGCAGCATGGCCAACGTTGAGTTCCACCTGGTGGGCATGTCACATATTAGGCGGTTCTTGGGCAGGTTCAGCTCCTTTTGCAGCTCAGTCAGCCGAGCACTGGCATTATAAGATCGGTGGAAATGCACACAGACTTTCCTGGCCTGCCTCAGGACATCCTGTAAGCCTGGGAACCTGCCCAAGAACCGCTGCACCACCAGGTTGAGGACGTGAGCCATACAGAGCACATGGGTGAGCTGCCCCTGTTGCAGGGCGGAGAGGAGGTTGGTGCCATTGTCAGAAACGACCATTCCTGGCTTAAGCTGGCGTGGCGTCAACCACCTCTCAGCCTGCCCCTGCAGAGCTGCCAGAACCTCTGGCCCAGTGTGGCTCCTGTCCCCCAAACACACCAGCGCAAGCACGGCATGGCATCTTTTTGCCTGCGTACTTGCGTAGCCCCTTGTACGCCTACGGAGCACCGCTGGTTCCGAGGACAGAGCACTGGAGGAAGAAGAAGAGGAGGGGGTGGAGGAGAGAGGTGTGTCACAACCAGTAGCAGTAGTAGCATTTTGGAGGCGTGGTGGCGGAACAACCTCCAACACTACTGCACCTTGTCCTGCATCCCTCCCAGCTGCCAATAGAGTGACCCAATGGGCCATGAAAGAAAGATAACGTCCCTGTCCATGCCTGCTGGACCATGAGTCAGAGGTAATATGCACCTTACCGCTGACCGCCCTGTCCAGCGAGGCATGGACATTGCCTTCCACATGCCGGTAGAGAGACGGAATCGCCTTCTGTGAGAAAAAGTGGCGTTTGGGAACCTGCCACTGAGGAACCGCACATTGAACAAACTCACGGAAGGGGGCCGAGTCTACCAACTGAAAAGGCAGCAGTTAAAGTGCTAGCAATTTAGCCAAGCTAGCATTCAACCGCTGGGCATGTGGATGGCTGGGAGTGTACTTCTTTCGACGGTCCAGCAGCTGGGCAGGGAAATTTGCCTGCTACAATCGGACGTCGGTGTACTGCAAGTACTTGGTTGTGACACACCTAATTCTACACCTTCAGTCCTCTCAGAGCAGCTTTCAGAGAGGACTGAAGATGTAGTGGGGATGGAGATCCCAGCTGATGAGGAGCAAGGAGAGGTCCGCTTTGTTCTTTGGTGTGGGTCTTTTATGTGTGCTTGCCAACGAGCTGCATGGCAGGTCGACATATGTCTGCTCATGCTTGTGGTGCCCAAGCGGCTGATGTTTTGGCCACGCGAGATACGCTTGAGACAAATATTGCAAATAGCAGTGGTGTGATCTGATGCACTCGTCTCAAAAAAGGCCCACACCAAAGAACTTTTCTGATAACGTGCAGAGGCAGCGCCCTGCACAGGCGGAGCTCTGCGGTGTGGTACAGTTGCTGTGCTGGCCTCTAGCTGGCCTCCAGGGGCATCCTGCCTCGTTGGACATGTGACGCTGCATCCTCCTCCTCCTCTCTCCCTTCAGGCACCCACGTGGAGTCAGTGACCTCATCATCCCCTCCCTCTTCACCACTAGAGCAAACCTGGCAGTAAGCTGCAGCTGGTGGAACAGTACTGCCAGATTGCTGTCCTTCAGCATCCCCTCTCTCTGCGCGCACACTACTGACTTCCTCAAGCTGGGTATCATCATCCGATCCTTCGAATCGTTGGGCATCCTCCTGGAGCATGTACCCAACACTGTGCTCAAAGAGTTCGGGGGACTCCTCAGGAGGACATGGTGGGTCTAGGGAAGGGGGTGGCTGATGATGCCATTGAGTACGCGTTGGCAGCTGCTCTGCCAGTACCCTGAGCCTGGGTGAGAGAGGATGAGGAGGAAGAGGAGGGCTTGGTCATCCATTCTACCAAGCCTTCAGCATGATGCGGCTCCACATGTCCAGCTGCCGAAAACAAAGACAAGCGTGTCCCATGGCCACGTGCTGATGACGATGCATGACCACGTCCACGGCCAGCACTGTTGTCTCTAGAAACAGAGCCTGCCTGCCCTGTGTTCTTGCCTCTGCACGCTCTGCCTCTCCTTGGCGGTCTTCCAGCCATTGTAGTCGGTAGTGTATATAGTATAAAAAATAGAGCTCCTATGTGTGCTCACAACACACTGTAGGTCCTATGGGTGCTGACACTAACACACTATAGGTACTATGTGTGCTGCTGACAAGAAAATATAGGAGCTCTGTTTGCTGCCACTAACACACTAGAAGTCCTATGGGTGCTGCTGAGAAGAAAATATAGGAGCTCTGTGTGATGCCACTAACACACTAGAAGTCCTGTGGGTGCACTCAGTAGTCAGAAACCAGTCCAGGGTGCCTTGTTTTGTTTTTAGTTTATTAGGGAAATAAATTTTGATAAGCAATGGAAAGATATGGAATGCCCAGAACTGTAGTTGAATGTAATTTGTGAAATTGAAACTGTCTCTGCTATCAAATATAGCACAGCTGTCCTCCTGTAGGGTGTATGAATCAGCTTGATTGGTAAACAAACAAGTTCCACAACACTGAATGCAGGTGCTTTCCTTCTGAAGAAACTATCAAGGCACCTGGTTTCTCCATAGGATTCCCCAAGCAAGAGGTATAGGGTAGCTATGCTGGCTTTGGATGTCTCTAACCTGTCCCCTTGTAGATTGCTGGCTGGGTATTGCACCTGGCTACTTCTCCTCTGTAGGCTCTGGAGTTGTCAGGGAAATACCGTACTTCGTCGCCGGGTTCCGGGTATGCGCACGCGCGGTAGATCGGCTCAGCGAACAGTACAGGTACGCCGGGTAGCGGGTGCGCATGCGCGGGTCCATGGCGCTCGGGTATCTGATGCAGCCCAGCCAGTGCGGCTCACTGCTGTGCGCGGCGCTGACAGACGACGAGTGCGCATGCGCACTCGTCCGGGTATCCCACCTGACCACTTACCTGGCCTATAAAAGGCTTCCTCTGTCTCCTCACAATAGCTGGTTTGTTGTCTCTTCCTGAGTCCTGGCTCCAGTCCTTGTATCCAGTATCCTGTATCCTGTACCTTGTATCCTGTACCTTGTATCCAGTACCTTGTATCCTGTACCTGCTTGATTACCTGTGCCTGCTTCCTGGATATCTCTGCTGCCTGATTACCTGTGCTTGACCCTCGGCCTGCTTACTGGACATTCTCTGAGTTACTTACCTGTGTTTGACCCCTGGCCTGCTTCCTGGATACCTCTGCTGCCTGATTACCTGTGCTTGACCCTCGGCCTGCTTACTGGACATTCTCTGAGTTACTTACCTGTGTTTGACCCCTGGCCTGCTTCTTGGATACCTCTGCTGCCTGATTACCTGTGCTTGACCCTCGGCCTGCTTACTGGACATTCTCTGAGTTACTTACCTGTGTTTGACCCCTGGCCTGCTTCCTGGATACCTCTGCTGCCTGATTACCTGTGCTTGACCCTCGGCTTGCCTACTGGACATTCTCTGAGTTACTTACCTGTGTTTGACCCCTGGCCTGCTTCCTGGATACCTCTGCTGCCTGATTACCTGTGCTTGACCCTCGGCTTGCCTACTGGACATTCTCTAAAGTTACTTGTGTTTGACCCTCTGCTCGGTGTTCTGGACTTCTAGTTCTCACATGCACCTAAGGGTCCTCCTCCAGTACACGTTCTGGTACCTACATAACCTCTGCCTCATCACGGTCCTGCCAGGTGTCTACTTCCAGTGCAGCATCAGCCTCTCCTGGTCAACGTCGCTACTGCACACCACCTGCAACACACCTGCTGGCGACCCGTGCATCTTTGTGCCCGGTGACCTCTGTACCCACTCCAGAGGCATCGTGCACCTAGTCGCAAGGGGAGCAGCTCTCAGCATTTCGGCCCGGGTGAGTACTTGTGACAGTACAAACCAGCCAATGTCCGAGGCCGACAGAGCTGGTTCACTCCTTGAGGTCTTATGCCAGCAGGTGACAGCCCTTACTCAGGCTGTACAACGCCTCCAGGATGGATACTTCCAGATCGAGGGACGTCTCCAGCACTTGACCCTCTCTCCGAATCAAGCGGACCAGTCACCTCCTGCAGCCAGCACCTCCACTCTCTCTCAAGCACCTGGAGGTGCTCCCCCTACCTATGTCATGTCTAATCCTGATCCCAGGGTCCCCACACCAGAACGTTTTTCCGGGGATCGAAAGAAATTTCGCTCTTTTAAAAATTCCTGTTTATTACACCTGGCCCTGCAACCCAGGACTTTCCAGTTAGAATCCACCAAGGTGGGTTTCATTATCTCTCTGCTTTCGGATGAACCCCAATCCTGGGCACACCACTTGATGGAACAAAAGAGCCCACAGCTGGATTCTGTAGAGACTTTCTTCTTCGCCATGGCGGCACTCTATGAGGATTCCCAACGCACAGGTACGGCAGAATCCACTCTGCACACCCTATCCCAGGGTAGAAGGCCCGTAGAGGACTATATAGTAGACTTTCGCAAATGGGCCGCAGATACAGAGTGGAATGAGTCTGCTCTGAAGTACCAATTCCGTTTGGGACTATCCGAAGTATTAAAGGATGAACTGGCCCGGGGAGAAGTCCCAACCACATTGGCAGACCTCTGCCAACTTGTCACTAAACTTGATCGTCGGTTGCGGGAACGACGGGCAGAGAAGCTCCAAAGTCCCCGGCCCACCTGGATGATGCCCCGGGTTCCCCTGGCACCTGCTTCTTCTTGGAATTCCAGCTCGTCCCCCCATGGGGAACCTATGCAGCTGGGCCTGGCACGGTCCCCCCTGTCTGCTGAAGAAAGACTCCGTCGTCGACAAGCTAACCTCTGTCTCTACTGCGGAGGCACCGGTCATTATCTACAGAAATGCCCCGTGAGACCCAGTAAGTGCCCTTCTCGGTCCCTCTTGAGCTCACACACTACTGGAGTTCCTCATTCTCACTTGACTGTTCCACTCTCCCTACAGGTGGCGGGAAAGGCCTTCCAACTGGGAGCCATCCTTGATTCAGGGGCATGCAGTTGCTTCATGGACTTGACCCTGGCACGGCACCTGAACCTTCCTTTAAAGATCAAGAAGCAACCTCTTCAAGTTCAGTTGGCTGATGGCTCTTCACCCTGCTCAGGACCTGTGACCCAGGAGACCGATCCCATCCTGACCTACACCAATTCGGGGCACCATGAACTTTTACGCTTCGATATAATTCACTCCCCAATGTTTCCCATCATCCTGGGTTATCCTTGGTTACAGGCCCACAACCCTCGGATTGACTGGAACAGCAGAGAAGTGGTGTTTTCTTCCCCCTATTGCCTGCAGAACTGTTTCCCAGATGTCACCTCAGAACCTCCCACCTGTCTTGCCATGCAACCCAGTCCCAAGGACCTGCAACATGTTCCAGCACCCTATCGGGATTTTATGGACATCTTCGACGAGAAAAAGGCTGAAGTTCTTCCTCCGCACCGTTCATATGACTGTCCAATTGATCTCCTGCCAGGGGCTGAGATCCCCTTTGGAAGAATCTTCCCTTTATCAGAGACCGAACTAGAAGCCCTGCGGGTGTATATCGATGAAAACCTCGCTAAAGGGTTCATTCAGCCATCCTCTTCTCCAGCAGGGGCTGGGATCTTCTTTGTGGAAAAAAAGACGGTTCTCTCAGACCCTGTGTGGATTACAGGGAACTCAACAAAATCACCATCAAGAACAGGTACCCACTCCCACTCATCCCCGAACTTTTTCAGCGGCTCAGGACTGCCAAAGTCTTCACCAAGCTCGATCTACGTGGGGCCTATAACTTGGTAAGAATACGTTCTAGGGATGAGTGGAAAACGGCCTTCAGATCAAGATTCGGTCATTTTGAGTACCTGGTCATGCCCTTCGGGCTCTGCAACGCCCCAGCCACCTTCCAGCATCTGGTCAACGACATCTTCCGTGAGTATCTGGATAACTTCCTTATTGTTTACCTTGACGACATTTTAATTTTCTCCGACTCATTAGAAAACCACCGTCAACATGTCCGGAAGGTCCTTCTCATTCTACGTAAGCACGGGCTCTATGTCAAAGGGGAGAAATGCGAGTTTGAGACAGATACCATCCAGTTCCTGGGCTTCATCATCACCACCGGAGGAGTTCTGATGGACCCACAAAAGGTAAAGGCAATCCAGGAATGGCCTGCCCCCACGGACAAGAGGTCAGTTCAACGCTTTATTGGGTTTGCAAACTTCTATAGACGGTTTATTCTGCCATTGTGTCCCCAATCACGCAACTTACCCGCCAGCATACAAAATTCCAATGGACTCCCCAAGCGCAAAGCGCATTTGAAAAACTCAAAGAACTTTTTTCATCTGCACACATCCTGAAACACCCTGACCCAGAACTCCCATATGTGCTCGAAGTAGACGCCTCCGACTCTGCTGCGGGAGCAATCCTGTCACAGAGAAGTGGCCCAAAGGCCTTGCTCCACCCGGTCGCCTTTGCCTCCGGAAAATTAAGTCCCCCAGAAAAGAATTATGATGTAGGTGACCGGGAATTGCTTGCAATTAAGTTCGCCCTAGAGGAATGGAGGTATCTGCTGGAAGGAGCCTCCCAACCCATTCTCATCTTCACGGATCACCGCAACTTGGAGTACCTTAGGGCAGCTAAACGCCTGAGACCCAGACAGGCCCGTTGGGCCTTGTTGTTCTCCCAATTTAACTTTCACATCACGTATCGTCCCGGCTCCAAGAATGGCAAGGCTGACGCCTTATCCCGCATGTTTTTGAACACTGAGTCTCCTAAAGAACCTGCCACCATTCTGTCCGCACATAATTTCCTCCATGCCATCCAGCCTGATCTAACCGTAGCCCTTAGACAAGCCTCCAATCAATTTTCTGTTCCTTCATTACCCTTTCTTAAAAAGAAACAAGACTTACTTTGGGCCCATGGCCGAATATTTGTTCCTCCTTCAGTCAGGCTCCAAGTTCTGCAGGCCCTCCACGACCATAAAATGTCTGGCCACTTTAGAATGCAAAAGACGGCCGACTTGGTAAGTCGGTCCTACTGGTGGCCAGGCTGGAGAAAGGACTGCCAAAGTTCTGTACTTTCTTGTAATACCTGCCAGAGAAACAAGGGGTCCAACATCAAGTCCTGGGGTCTGTTGAGACCTCTATCCGTTCCTGAACGTCCATGGAAGGAGATTTCCATGGACTTTATCGTAGACTTACCTCCCTCAGATTCCTTCACCACGATTCTGGTCGTGATAGACCGCCTCTCAAAGATGGCCCACTTTCTGCCCATGAAGGGTACCCCTTCGGCTGCCTCCACCACGGACATCTTCATCAGGGAAATTGTAAGGCTGCACGGGGTACCAGCCAATATCACTTCAGACCGGGGGGTACAGTTCACTTCTAGGTTTTGGAGAGACCTCTGCAAATCCCTCGAAATTAAATCTTCCATGTCCTCAGCATACCACCCACAAACCAATGGCCAGACCGAGCGGACCAATCAGACTCTTGAGCAATACCTGAGGTGTTTCTGTTCCTACTCTCAAGATGACTGGTCGGGCCTGTTACCTTACGCAGAGTTTGCTTACAATAACTCTCTACATTCTGCCATTAACCAAACGCCCTTTTGGGCAAACTACGGATATCACCCCTCTTTTCTTCCAGATTCCATCCCAGACGTCTCTACTCCAGCAGCACAGGAACTGGTCAAACATATCCAGGACAACTTCCTCCAAATCCAACAGGCCATGAAGGAAGCGCAAAAGGGGTATGAGGTACAGTACAACCGGGGTAGGAAGGAATGTCCACCATTCAAGGTTGGTGAGAAAGTTTGGTTATCAACTGCTAATTTGAAACTCCCTTGTCCATCCCGGAAACTCGGTCCCAGGTTCATCGGTCCTTTTGAGGTCAAGAGGGTGATCAACCCAGTTGCATTTGAACTAGATTTACCCAGTTCCTATAAGATCCACCCAGTATTCCACTCCTCTTTGCTTAAATCTGTAATTGCCAATTCCTTCCCTGACAGGCAGATGCCACTCCCTCCACCCATCACCATTCAAGGAGAGGAAGAATTCGAAGTCGAGAAGATCCTGGATTCCCGTAAAAGAAGAGGGCAGGTTCAGTACTTAGTCAAATGGAAGGGGTATCCCCCTGAAGACAGCTCCTGGGAACCAGCTGAAAATATCCATGCCTCCCGATTGATACGAGAATACCACCGAAGACACCCTGAATTGGGCATCCGGAGGCTGCCCTTAGGGGGGGGGGGGGCACTGTCAGGGAAATACCGTACTTCGTCGCTGGGTTCCGGGTATGTGCACGCGCGGTAGAGCGGCTCAGCGAACAGTACAGGTACGCCGGGTAGCGGGTGCGCATGCGCGGGTCCATGGCGCTCGGGTATCTGATGCAGCCCAGCCAGTGCGGCTCACTGCTGTGCGCGGCGCTGACAGACGACGAGTGCGCAATGCGCACTCGTCCGGGTATCCCACCTGACCACTTACCTGGCCTATAAAAGGCTTCCTCTGTCTCCTCACAATTGCTGGTTTGTTGTCTCTTCCTGAGTCCTGGCTCCAGTCCTTGTATCCAGTATCCTGTATCCTGTACCTTGTATCCTGTACCTTGTATCCTGTACCTGCTTGATTACCTGTGCCTGACCCGGAACCTGCTTGACCACCGCTGCTGCTACCTGTGTTTGACCCCTGGCCTGCTTCCTGGATATCTCTACTGCCTGATTACCTGTGCTTGACCCTCTGCCTGCTTACTGAACATTCTCTGAGTTACTTACCTGTGTTTGACCCCTGGCCTGCTTCCTGGATACCTCTTCTGCCTGATTACCTGTGCTTGACCCTCGGCCTGCTTACTGGACATTCTCTGAGTTACTTACCTGTGTTTGACCCCTGGCCTGCTTCTTGGATACCTCTGCTGCCTGATTACCTGTGCTTGACCCTCGGCCTGCTTACTGGACAGTCTCTGAGTTACTTACCTGTGTTTGACCCCTGGCCTGCTTCCTGGATACCTCTGCTGCCTGATTACCTGTGCTTGACCCTCGGCTTGCCTACTGGACATTCTCTGAGTTACTTACCTGTGTTTGACCCCTGGCCTGCTTCCTGGATACCTCTGCTGCCTGATTACCTGTGCTTGACCCTCGGCTTGCCTACTGGACATTCTCTAAAGTTACTTGTGTTTGACCCTCTGCTCGGTGTTCTGGACTTCTAGTTCTCACATGCACCTAAGGGTCCTCCTCCAGTACACGTTCTGGTACCTAAATAACCTCTGCCTCATCACGGTCCTGCCGGTGTCTACTTCCAGTGCAGCATCAGCCTCTCCTGGTCAACGTCGCTACTGCACACCACCTGCAACACACCTGCTGGCGACCCGTGCATCTTTGTGCCCGGTGACCTCTGTACCCACTCCAGAGGCATCGTGCACCTAGTCGCAAGGGGAGCAGCTCTCAGCATTTCGGCCCGGGTGAGTACTTGTGACAGGAGTGTTGGCATTTGAGGTTACTCACTCAGTCACCTTTGAAATATCCTGTAGCTCATGTGGTGACTGCTAAACAGGCCTCCTGCTAGACAGGTCCCAATGGCTGTTAGTGTGACTTAGCTAAGTCTAGCTGAGGCAGTAAGGGTATGAGGTTTCCTCTCCTGCACTCTCTTCTTCTATGGATCCATCTTTATGGCTTCTTCTGCCTGGAGGCAAAGCCCCCCCCCCCCCCCAGAACAGGGGTCCTCTCCTGTACTCTGCTCCCTCATGGCCAGGCTCCAGAATAACTATGGGCCATCTCTCCACCTTCTGGGCCATACTCACCTAGGGATTGGAGGAGACCTGATAAATATTCAGGCATCACCCCTGCCCTTCTGCTCTCTAAGTTTTAGGACTCTCTCTGCGTTTCTAGAAGCCAAGGGGAGACGACAGACGCTCAGCCCTTGGAGCTCTGCCAACCTTACTCTAAATAAATTAACCCTGGCTCCTCTGGCTACAGAAGTAGCCCATCTTACCTACTGTACACAGGGGATTCTACATTAAGAGACTTAGTCATGTTAAAAAAAAAAAGCTGCTGACAGGTGTGAAGTGCACGCTCCCAGACGTTTTTGCATATACCTGCATTCAATTAGTGTATACCTGCATTAGCTTTTAGTATCTCTTGCAGAGCAGGGCAGATATCCATATAGGGACTGAGGAAAGAGCTCTGGGACCCAGAAGGAGAGCACTTGGTGCCCAGAGAGTGTGTTACAGTAGCTGGATTGGGCTGTTTTCGGAGCTGTGTGAAAGTAAGCTCAGGACCACATGCAGACTTCTGTGAACCTGAGAACCTGTGTATAGGGCTCTGGAACTAAATACTGTCTGTTACTAAATGGTGCTGTAGAAGGACAGCTGAAAGAGTATGTTGCTACCTAGAGCTCAGGCAAGTGAGACACTGAACTGTCTGTGGTTGTGAGAATCTGACCATGTGCTACTGCCAGAGGATCTGTTCTGACAGGAAAGGTGTGCTGTATCTGAGGCACATGTGGAACTGTGTGCAGGCATCAGGCTGCAGGCTATTGTTGCGCTGAGAGCTGCTGACTGCAGTGACTGTGATGGACTGTGCTATGGCTCCAGAGTGCTCCAGCTATCCTACTTTAACGTTCCAGCTACCACTGCATGTTATAGCTTCAGAGAGCTGGCTCGAGATGGAGGACCCTTTCACCAGCCACCCAGGGACTGCTCAGGCCCAAAAGTGGAGTCATTAGTGGTGAGAGGCTTCTGTCCACCATCTTGTTTATTTAATTGAGCGATCCAACATAAGGGCCTCATCGGCAGCAGAGTCTCTACATTGTCCCTCTTGCAAATGTTTAGATAGGGAATCTCTGCAGTATATCTGTATAGGTATTGCAGATGTTACTTGTATTGCTGTACTATACTGGGGTTGTTTATTTGCATTTCACACCAGTATCTCTCTGGTCACCTCCCTGGCATATGCGGTAAACAAGCAGTAGCATCCAATAAATTGTTACATAACAAGGTACTTGCAGTGCAGTAATATTGGAAAGCTGTTGTCTAACACATTCCTTTTTAGAGCTTCGTCTTTAAAAAAAAAAAAAAAAACTATTTAAACTGTTTGTGGTGTGTTGGTGTTCTTGGATCCAGGTAAGGGTGGGTCATCACAGGTGCAAAGCAAAATGTACTCAGTACATCAAGTGGCTCCTATGGCGATTAGAGGTACACATATATTAATTTCCACATTGTATTTCACTTATTTCTAGCTCACTCCTTTTAATCTGAATGCTCTTGAAGTTTGTAAACTTACTTTGTGAAGAGGCCCACTCATTTACTACTTTGAATTCTATGACACATATTCGCTGTGCTCTGTGAGTAGGCACTGATGTGTCACACATTTCATGGAGCCTGCTTTCTGAACTACAGAGGTGCTAAGCAAAGGAGTTTCAGTAGACAGTACAAGTATCACTGCTTTCAAGCAGCAAGGTGCCATTGGATATGTAATCCTTAGAAATGTAAAGTAAACGGCCGAGGAGAAGCTGCAAAGTATGCAAGGAATCCATGAAGTGATAGAAAGAGATGGAAATCACACAGGCAACACTCACAACATGAAATGTGACTTTTCGTTACCGTGGATGCGCTGAGTTAGGAACACATTTCCACATTTGGCGGTCATGTCCCAAAGCTCAAATGTATTGGAATGAGATCTTTACTATAGCATTCAAAACATTAGGAATATCCATTACCCCAGAACCCTCAATGGCTCTCATCAATCGAAAACCAGAATTTCTAACACACACCCAATTTTAATTAATTCTTGATTTATTCACTGCAGCAAAACAAACACTTGCAAGAGCCTGGAAATCACCTTCATTGATTGTGGATGAAGTAGTGAATAGGATGAAAAACACTATGACGCAAGCCAAAATGGCAGCTCTTGAAGCTGACACAATTATCAAATTTGAAAAGTATGGCATCCGTGGATAAAAAATAGTTTACCATCAAATTTTAACAAAGAAGTTCTATTACCATGGTAGCTGACCCAATGGGTAAGTGATTACAGTATATGGATTCTGAGTGATATGGCGGCCCTCAACTCGACCCTGCGGACCTCTCTTCTTCCCTTCCTAGTTTCTTCTCTTCCTATCTTTCCATTCTTCTCTATCTATTCCTATTATGATTTTGAAGCTCTTTCCTACTTCAGAAGATAATTCCTCTAATAAACCATACCATTAATATGAGTTATTGTTATAGTAGTAATTATAGTTAAATATATAATTTACATTGTATTGAATATATAACTCTGAGCTTCATTACTTCTGTTGTATATTATGTACTTAACCTATTGTCAAATACTCTATTGTATGTTCAATAAAATCTTTTGACAAGGAAATGTGACTTTTCAAGTAAGCTCATATTCGATTGTCAATAATAACTATTGTTTGTATTGCTATTACAATGTCAATGATATCAAATTTAAGTGTATGCTATGACCATAGACCACTGAGCAGTGTTGCCAACTGCCCGTATATTCACGGACAGCCGTAAATTTCACCCCATTTTCGGATGCCCGTGAATGTCCGTTACAGGCAGCTGGTGCCCGTAAAAAAGATGGATGCGGACCAGCCATGCAACTGTACATGCGACGTTCTGAAGCCTGCAGGACTCGGGAATGATCGTACAAGCTCGGCTGGGTGGCGCACGTGCAGTAATGTAATGTCGCCGCCTGGCGCCATTTTTTAAATGGAAGCCGCCACTCTCATCGGTTCAGCAGGGGAAGCGCAACGGGGCAGAAAGGAGCCACGTGACGGCCCCGGGCCACAGGAGGAGATTACTGGGGGCTGAAGCCGGCCCGGTAGAGGAGGACACTGTGACTGGAGAGAGGGACACAGTCACAGTGAGTGACAGAAGGCAGACACTGTCACTGTCACTGACTGTCTGATGTGGAGACAGGACAGGTATAGTAATATGAAGGGGACAGTGGAGGAAACTACCATGTCCACAGTCTTTAACCACCTCCTGCCCCCAGCCTCTGACCATCTCCTGCCTGCAGCCTCTGACCATCTCCTGTACCATGTCTGCAGCCTCTGACCATCTCCTGTACCATGTCCGCAGCCTCTGACCATCTCCTGTACCATGTCTGCAGCCTCTGACCATCTCCTGTACCATGTCGGCAGCATCTGACCATCTCCTGTTCCTGTCTGCAGCCTCTGGCCATCTCCTGTTCCTGTCCGCAGCCTCTGACTATTTCCTGTACCCTGTCTGCAGCCTTTGACTATTTCCTACATCATGTCTGCAGTCTCTGAGGGGGAGTCCGGAAACGAGTCATGAGTGGGAGCGCCGCCGGGATCATGGGGGTCACAGGAGAAGTCAGACATGTGTGGACTGTGGAGAGGAGACCATAGGAAAACCAGAGCCACCAAGCTGGAGCCATCTGACTGAGCCCTGCACAATGCACCTGAGGGTAAGCCAGTGACAGCGCCGCCAGGCCAGTCTGGGGGGGGGGGGGTTGCTGATGTAAGGGGAGTGAATACATTAATGTAATGGGCACTGATATAAAGGTTCCCCTCTATATTAGTGTAGCTGCCATAACCCCTAGGGGCGACCTTGAATTTTCAGGGCTTACCAATTACTTCCTCGTAGCTCGTCTTTCGTTGTCTAGGGGTTCCCAGGGTTAGTACCCAGTAACTTCAGAGCCGACACACAAAAGTCCTGTAGAGGATTTTTATTTTGCAGGGGTAACATCCAACTATAACACAGTCTCAGGTGGGAATAGAGGATACGGGTGATGAAAATCAGGCACTTAGAACTGCTGACATCAATTGAATGTCTCTTAGACGGGTTGTTCCGGACCGGAACCAGGAATCAAAGAGCAAGCCGAACCCTGAACACATGACTTCAGCATCTTAAATACCCCTTCCCAGACTACACAGCGGGGCCAGACGCGCCCATTAATTGGCTCCGAGAAAGATTGGTACCTAAAGCGTCCAACCAGGCTTGGTTCTCAGCCTGTCACAGGTTCCTCACTGCACCTATGACCAGGCAGATCTTCAGTACAGCCCAGCCAAACTGATGCCAAAGTAAAGGACCTGTACAATTAACCCCCAGAACTCTTTTACAGTTCTGGAAAACGAAATTTACATATATGGCGCACACTTTAGCAAAAGTGTTGGCGCTACATTAGTAACTCCCCTTACCTTAGTGTATTCACTCAATGTGGTCTCTAGCCACCAGAGTGCCCCCCACATCAGTTTCTGGCATTCCCCTTTACATCAGAGTCTGCAAGATTGCCTCTTACAGTGAAAGGGTAATGCTGCAGACCCTGATGTAAGTAGGAACTCTGATGTAAAGGGAATGCAGTTGTCTCTGATATAAGGTGGTCTCTGGTCACCAGAGCCCCCCTCTACATCAGAGTTCCCCCTTAGAGCATGATTTGCAGCGTTCCCCTTTACATAAGAGTTTTGTTTCACTGTAAGGGGGAATACTGCAGACTCTGATGTAAGGGGGAACTCTGTGCTAGCTGGGTTATAGTAACCTGACCTTCATGTCAATGCAGAAATCCGTTTTTTACTTTTTTTAAACTTAAACACATTGCTAATAGCACTAGATATATGTTTATAGTTTATATATTGATATTTGCACTGTTTAGCACTAAAAACTGTAATTTTCAGTACCAGTAAAAAAATTGGTGCTGTTTGTAAATTTTTGGCATCCTGCCAGTAAATTTTGCTTCGGAGGGTTGGCAATTCTGCCACTAAGTTCACCTTTGCTGACCTTATATGCGACACATAAGTGAGGAAGGCTGCCTACATCAAAAACTTTAGATAAACAGAAAGGTGCCAAAACAGTAGCTCTAACCATAGAAATACAGTAAGACGCCCCAGACCATAACCAGATAAAAGAGTCCATGATAATGCTCTCACCCCCCAGAGGGACCACTGGAAAGACTGGTTCTCCGTTGGTGGTAGTACCAAGGCTGTCAATCACAAGCACAGTTCCATGTACACCAACAATGCAGGTTCAACCTAGGTTGTCTTTTTAGAATGTATTGCTGAATAACTTGAAACAGGAGAGGGGTTCAGAGTACCGGATACTCCAAAGTTTTAGAAGTAGAAAACAGGCGGAAAACCTCCCACTTATATTCTCTAAACAGCCTTTGTTGAAGATAATACGGAATGCCAGTATTGCTAGAACCCTATAGGAGAAGCCCCAATCCTCTCAGTATCCCCTGGCATTTAATAACATTTTAGCACAAGCACACCCAAAAGTCCACTGCCAGGTCCTACTTACAATGTCCCAGGAGCTGTCTGCCACTCAGCATCCACTCAACACTCTTCTGCGATGGAGGTAAAAGATGTGTCTCCAGACCAGGACTACAGGGAGATGTTCTCCAGCAAAACATCCTTAGTATCTCTTTTCAGGGTTTTCAAGCTAGCATCTGCCATGGACCAAACTACAGCTCTTCTTTAAACTGGCTGCCTCCCGGGGATAGCAGCCCCAGGAGTACTGGAACCCTCCCTAAAGAGGAAATACCCTTCTGCTCGGGCCACCATACATTTATCACCTCTCCAGTCATCTTCTGGACACCCCCTTTCCAGGACTGGCTGACGCATGATGAATATTAATAACTGGATATTTGACTCTCCCTGCCCTATATTTTGGAAGCTTCTCCAGCTCTCTTCAGAGGCAGGTAGATTAAATCAAACACCCAGCTGAGACAGCCCTGACCAGACAAAAACAATAGATCACTGCCCTACTGACCACAGTGAAGCCAACGACTACATTTAGCCTAACAGCCTAGCTAGAGTTGGGCTCTACACCTAATTGATGGTAAAAAAAAGTAATATAAAAACCGCTAATATGTTTTGATGACAAGAGCACTCCCCATCATTAGGGCACAACACAGGACAAAAACTTGGATGGACTCAATGACCTATCTATGGTATATTAGAACCAGTACAGAACTCTCCATGTGGAGTAACAACTTGACAGCAGTTTTTTATCATGCGTTGAGACTTGATAAAGAGGGAGCGATGTTGCCCCAAAATGCATTGAATGTTTTATATGACTTTCTTACCAACAACTAAAATTATCTTGGGCTCTTTTATCCAGTTTTGTCTGGTACTTCCTACTGTATCGAAGGTTTAAGCTACTGTTGCTCATCAAGTAAAGCTTTGATGCGTGTGAGCTGCCCAGTCTAAGCTATTGAGGTTGTTTGAAATTTTCCTTCATCTGACTACACTTGCAAGTCTAAAAGTTCCCAGTGCCTCTTTGAGTATTTTGTTCTGGAGTACATCAAAAACGTATCACACAGGTGTTGATGAGATTTCTTCCCACTTCTTAGCCCCATGACTCCAAACCTGTACAGCAGAGACGGAAACAATAAAACATATTGCAGCAGAGAAGGTTTATAACCTCCATAGAGTACTTGTTGATGTCAGTGCCCTTTTTGGGGATATTTTGCTTCACTTCTGGTGATCATTGTCTCTGGACAGGAAGGGAGTAAACAGCTCATCAGCAGGGATATAAACATATCATATACATCATCATACACAACATTTTCAGACCGGTTGCCCTGCGGGAACACTGCTGCCCTATGGCAGATAAGTTCAGAGTGAAGACTTAAGCCCCATACACATGGCCAAATGTCAGAAGACAACAACCAGTTCAAAGAAAAAACGGCCGACATTCGGCCCATGTGTATGTCATTCTGGTTGGCTTCTGTCGGACGTGCATGCTGGAAAACCAGCAGCTGACAGACACCCGATCAGTGCTGGAAAATGAGAAAGGAAAAAGCACTCACAATGCCACATCTGTATATATATATAAGTGGGCGCACAAGAGCTCATTGTACAAATTGTATCATTTTATATGATTTTTAACCTTTTGAACACTGTTACCATATGATGTACTTTTTTCAATAAATATTATTTTTTGCTATTTCCTCATTGTTTCCATGCCTCCAAAGTCTGACTTTTGGGTACTTATTTGGTATCCTTCGCCTGTGTTCACCCGATCAGTGCTCTCAGCCGCTGGCAGAAAGCGCTGATTGGAGTGTTCTGTCAGAACACAACAGCACAGCGGGGGAGTTTTCTGAACTAACCTCACATGGTTAGTACAGCGGCTCCAACTGGAGTGTGTATCCACCTTTATTTCCTCTAAAGGAACTACCCATATGGGGTTTGTTTCTGTTACCTGTGTTAACATGGGCATCCTCCAATTGTTCTTTGCTCATTCACGCACTAACTTATTTATTAATGCAGTGTGCAATGGCCAATAGTAACCAAATTACAATTACTCTCGTCAGATGAATGCATTCTCATGATCTGCAATGCCACTTTGGTTTATTAACATGTCATGTTGATAAGCTGTACACAGTCAGTATTAAGTGGTTAGCACTTTCACCTAGCAGCAAAAGGGGTTGCTGGTTCGAATCCCAACCATGACACGATCTGCCTGTAGTTTGCATGTTCTCCCTGTGCCTGTGTGAGTTTCCCTGCGGGTACCCTGGTTTCCTCCCACACTCTAAAGACATGCTGGTAAGTTAACTGGCTCCTGTCCTAATTGGCCCTAGTATGTGTATGAATGTGTGTTAGGGACCTTAGGTTGTAAGCTCCTTGAGGGTAGGGACTGATGTGACTGTACAATGTATATGTAAAAGTGCTGAGTAAATTGATGGCGCTATATAAGTACCTGAAATAAAATTAAAAAAAACATACTGTTGTGGGTTGCTAGTGGTACAGATTATGGCTCTTAAATATCCCATTTGCTACAACCCCCATCTGTTTCTAGTAACACCATGTCTATTAAATACTAAATAATGTTTAACATACCGTTGTTAGCTGTGAATGTCAGGAAGCACTTCATGCACATCATGTTAAAGTAAAAGAATTACGATGGTTAGCAGCTTCTACAAGGCTTCCAGAAGCTAATAAACCAGAAAAACACATCAACTTCACGTTAAGCCCTGATTTCTGTGATGTGAAACTACTTTAAGCTCACAGGACTGTGGTGAATAGAAGATTTGTTGGAAATGCCAGCCTTACTGCTCGTTAGCATAGTATTTGCATCTCGTCATTACCATTGTCCGATAAGAGCAGACACAGTTGAGTAAAGTAATGTTACATTTGAAAAAGGTCAGGTTGATTGGTATAATTGGTATAAGTCAGTTTTATGCACTGGCAATACTGGTAAGTCTTCTAATTTACACATTTTTTCATACCATGGGAAAATACAGCATCTACGGCAGAATATTCTCAAAATGTATTATTTTCTTTTATCATCAGCAACACCTTTTTTAATTTCCCAATTTATCAGGCATGTTAGGATTGTTATCATTCGTATGTATACTCAACACTGCTCAAGAGCTTCAATATGTAGACATGCTGTGGCCTGCATGATATACATAATTATGTACCCAGTGGAGCATTATCACTTCCAATTAATATGTTTTGCTTGCTAATGAAGATGATTGGTATCTATGTGCTGAATAAAACAGAAGGAAATATGCATATTTTGTACTGGTAATTTGCATTGCAGCAGCTTGCCGTCACAGAATTATTATTAATGAAAACTGTCATATTACTTGTAAGAATATTGAATAGATGACAGCATTGACAAAATATTTTTGTGCATTGCACCTTGATATGGCTACCTACCTGGAAAGGTTTATCAAAAATACAAAAAAACAAGTTTAAGATCTTCTCTTACTAAGGTCTCATGCATACAGGTGTAATAAAATACACCAAAAATGCTGGATCATTGCTGCCAAAAGCTTGCAGCAAGAACCTGTGTAAAATGTTGTCCTTACTCTGTATGCACATAAAAGTCTCTCTATTGTTTACAAGTGTACAGCAAAAATGTGCACTATTGGTTGCTGGGATATTAGGTTGCTCAAGTCTTCTGCATCCTAGCAACAGTGTGGGCAGAGCTAATGCTCAGGCTGTTCTTGTGGCAATCAGTCGCCCCTCAGGTCCACTCTGATGCCTAGTAGGAGGCGCCATTTCTACCTGTGTATAATTTCATTGGTCACTTTAACCAAGGTATATGCCGCCCTTATGTTCCCCCTGGCCAATCATTACAAGGCATAATTGGCTTTTCCTGACAGCCATCAGAGCAGACTTGATGGGGAACTGCAACACCCAATCATGCTGGCTCCGCCCCCTATGTTTGCTTGTTGGCCCTGAAAGAATGAAAGGCAGGAGAAGCTCAATAGCAACCCCTGCCTATGGGAACAGGGACTGAAACAAAAAGCAGTTACATTTAAATTAATTAATTGGTTACTTACCTGTTAACAAAAAACTTTATGTAAAACTTCTGGAAGCTTCTGAGAAGGTCAGGTAACTAGAGGAACCTATGAGAAGACATAAGAAATGTAACGGTCATCAGAAAAACGGCAGCAGTTCAAGTGTCCGTCTCCTCACCATGGAAAATTTACTGCATCAGCTGATGGACCCGGCCTCTGCTCTGGACGGGGATTCTTGGATGCGCTTCTGCCTTTCCTTGGTAACGCCACCAGCTCCTTCAGCTTCTTGTTCCCCTCCTTCTCCCCCTTTCTCTCTCCTACAGCATCCTTCCGTTCTTACTTCCCGTCCGGCCCCATCCAGTGTGTTACTTTCTCCTAGGGCTCCTCCTCCGGTTCATCCTCCAGATGTTTCCTGGGCTTCCCCCATGATTGACGTCACTTTAACTCCACCTTTGAAGATGTCGACCATGCCTCAGCCCGCTTCGGTATCTGGCCCGGAACCACAGACGAAAGCCGGCACATGCTACTGTTACTGGCATCGAGTGGTCAGCGAAGCAGATGACGGTCTGCCAGATCAAATCCCGGGGACCTCCACCTAATAAAAAGAGTAAGAAAAAAGGTAATGGTAAGGGATCTTTTGCAGCATTTTCCTTCAGTATTGCCTGTTTGTATTGTCTGTCTGATAACAGGACTGACCCATCTTTTGGTGCTGATATGTATGCCTGTTTGCCTTCTTAAATTATGCAGCCTTCATTGCTTGCTCCAGTTCTTTAACATAATGCTGATTTAATGCTTAAAGTGATTGTAAAACGTTGTTTTGCTATTTTTTTTAAATAAAAAACATATACTTACGTTCACTGTGCAGCTCGTTTTGCACAGAGTGGCCCCGATCGTCCTCTTCTGGGGTCCCCAGGAGGCTCTCGCGGCTCCTCCTCGCATCAGATAACCCCCTAGGAGAAGTGCTCTCCCTTCAGACAAAAACTTGCTGTACATAAAAACCTGAAATGGGGTACAAAATACGTAGGTTTGTGGTTGAACATTCTCATACCACGTAAGCCTACTTTACCAATGCAATCTTCTCAACCTGCCCATTTTAAGAAAGGTTTATGCTTCGGTTTCAATGAGGGGCAATGTAAGTGGCCGAATTCATGTCATTATAGGCTTGAATCTGCTACTTGTTCCGAAGCGCACCCAAACTCCCGTTGTTTTTACATTCGAACACGGGTCCTCATTCTAAGGATAATTTTCGTGCTGGGAGTAACACAGATGATATTGGCCACCATGTTACTGTTTCTCCTCATTTGGCCAAACTGTCAGACGGCGGACATGTTAATTGACGTTTTTTCTTCTGACTTTCAGCTACCGCAATTTTCTGGCCCCGGTTGTTTTTGTTGTGATAACCTTGCCTCTGTTCGCCATTTCCCTAATGTTGTTTCTGAAAACATTTCAAAAGAGGTGTCTGGAGGCAGAGTAGCAGGCCCCTTTTTGTTCCCCCTTTGTTAATTGTCGGGAATCTACTTTGGGTTTGGTACCTAAGAAGGAGCCTAATAGTTTCCGTCTTATACACCACTTATCTTTTCTGGAACTGCTGGAACTTCTTCTAATGATGAAATTGACCCCATTTTGAGTTCTGTTGCCTATGCATCTTTTGACAAGGCAGTTTTTAAGATACGTCTATTGGGTAAATCTGCCTTTATTGTCAGCTGATATTAAGTCAGCATTCCGCTTGTTGCCCATAAACCCTGCAGCCTTTAATTCTTTAGGTTTTTGTCATAATTGTTTTTTATTATTATGGCAAATAGGGATGAGCCGAACACCCCCCGGGTTCGGTTCGCACCAGAACCTTCGAACGGACCGAAAATTGGAGCGAATTTTCGAACCCTATTCGTTATAATGGACGCGAACGTTCGAAATCAAAATTGCTAATTACAACGGCCAATATGCATGTTAATGTCATAAAACAGGTTTGGGGACCCGGGTCCTGCCCCAGGGGACATATATCAATGCAAAAAGAACTTTTAAAAACTAACGTTTTTTCGGGAGCAGTCATTTTAAATGCATAAAGTGAAAAAAAAAAAGTGACATTTTCCTTTAAATATGGTACCTGGGGGGTGTCTAAAGTATGCCTGTGAAGTGACATGTGTTTCCTGTGTTTAGAACTGTCCCTGCACAAAATGACATTTGTAAAGGAAAAAAAGAAGCCATTTAAAACCACTTGCGGCTTTAATGTCATGTCTTGTCCTGGCCGCCATATGGCTGAAAATTCTTGAGAAAAATGGCATGGCTACCCCATCACCCCCCCCCCCCCCCCACCCCAGCCCCTTTTGGGTCTTGTATGGATATTAAGGGGGACCCCGCACCCAAAATAAAACCCTATACCTACAACCCTATATACTCTGAACAGCAGTATATAGGTGGTGCAAACAAGACACTGACTGTAGGTTTGTTCTTAAGTAGAATCTGAACAGGTACATTATGAAGTGTAGCTCCATCCCCAAAAAATCTATTTTTAAGCTTTTTGGAGAACATAGGGAGGGGTTATCACCCCTGTAACATTTGCTGTCTTTGCACATCTGTTCAGAACATGTGACCTCACTTCCCGTCCCAATGACAAATGTTTTTGGAAAAGCGGGGTTTTAATTGAAACAAGGATTGGTGATAAAGCATCAGTAGAGAGGAGATACCTTTTTCCCAAATTAAATCTAACATGATAGAATTTCCCTTCCTAGGGGTAGATTTCCTCTCACTTCCTGTTTTCTCTTTCCGTTTGCAAGTAGGAGTCGTTTGTAAGTTGGATGTTTGAAAGTAGGGGCCTGCCGTATATACTCTGCAAAAAGATGTTGGTGTAGCCACAAGACTGGTAGGCACAGGAATGGGCCCTGCTGTGAGTTAATAGATCAAGATTTGTACTTGCATGCACCTGTTGAACCGGGCAGAAAAATTGGGCCTTTGGTGGTGGTGGTGGTGGTGGTAGACGGTGTTGCCACAAGACTGTAAGCCCTCACAGTTACTCTTGGTGGGCGCAGGAATGGGCCCTGCTGTGAGTTATTAGATCAAGATTTGTAATTGCATGCACCTGTTGAACAGGGCAGAAAAATTGGGCCTTTGGCGGGGGTGGTGGTGGTGGACAGTGTTGCCACAAGACTGTAGGCCCTCATAGTTACTCTTGGTGGGCGCAGGAATGGGCCCTGCTGTGAACTATTAGATCAAGATTTGTAATTACACGCCCCTGTTAAACAGGGGCTGAAAAATTGTGCCTTAGGCACTGGTGCCACAACACTGCAACCCCTCACAGATACTGTACTTGGAGCACAGCAGTCACACCTGTTGCGAAGCATCTTTTTAAAAAATTGTAATTACACGCCCCTGTTAAACAGGGGCTGAAAAATTGTGCCTTAGGCATTGGTGCTGGTGCCACAACACTGCAACCCCTCACAGATACTGTACTCTTAGCACAGCAATGAGACCTGTTGCAAAGCATTGCCTAAAAATTGTAATTACACGCCCCAACAGGGGCTGAAAAATTGTGCCTTAGGCACTGGTGCTGGTGCCACAACACTGCAACCCCTCACAGATACTGTACTTGGAGCACAGCAGTCACACGTGTTGCGAAGCATTTTTTAAAAAAATTGTAAGTACACGCCCCTGTTATACAGGGGCTGAAAAATTGTGCGTTAGGCACTGGTGTGGTGGCATGGATCATTGAGGAGGAGGAAGAGTCTATATAGTCAGTGAACATAACAGGACAGTCACTCAGCATCAGCATAGGCAGTCTTGAAGGGATGTGACATTATAAATTATTCCGTTATATCCGCTTCAGGTGCCTGGTAGCTGGTGGTGATCCAAGATTGATTCATTTTTATGAAGGTCAGTCGATCAACCGAGTCAGTGGACAGGCACACCCTATGATCGGTGACAAATCCTCCAGCAGCACTGAATGTGCGTTCGGAAAGAACGCTGGAGGCAGGACAGGCCAGTAGCTCAATTGCATACTGTGCAAGCTCTGGCCACGTCCACCTTCCCCACCGCTCCTTCTGCTACTGACCGAAGCCTCAGCAACTCGTCGTCCAGGACCAGGAGTTTGTAACCTCCCAGTTTCTGGGAACGCGTTGCACAGACCTTTCTGCAAGGCCTCCCTGAGATGTCTCATCCTCTGCTCCCTCTGCGACGGCAAGATAAGGTCCGCAACCTTACCCTTGTACCGTGGATCAAGGAGAGTGGCCAGCCAGTAATGGTCCCTCTCCTTGATCCGAAGAACACAAGGATCCTTCCGCAGGATCAGGGAGGCCATGCAGCGTAGGTTAGCTGAGGCATTCGGTCCGGAGTCTTCTGGGTCACTGAGGATGACATGATCGCCAGCCACCTCCTCCCAGCCACGTACAAGTCCACTGGTTTGTTGGGACTGTACATCATCCCTAAAAGACTGCTGCTGCTGATGCTGAGTGCCAGGCTCCACCTCCATGCTCACACAATCCTCCTCCTCCTCCTCCTCCTCATCCTCTTCCTGTGTGATGGGTGGGACAGAAGGAACACTGTCCGGATAAAGGGGCCTTGAGAGGCAAGGAAGTCCTCCTCTTCCTGCCTCTGTTCTGCCTCAAGTGCCCTGTCCATTATCCCACGCAGCGTATGCTCCAACAGGTGGACAAGAGGTACAGTGTCACTGATGCATGCACTGTCACTGCTCACCATCCTCGTGCCCTCCTCAAATGGTGAGAGGACATTGCATGCATCCCTGATCATGCTCCACTGGCGTGGGGGAAAAAAGCCAAGCTCCCCTGACCCTGTCCTGGTGCCGTAGTCGCAAAGGTACTCATTGATGGCCCTCTGCTGCGTGTGCAGTTGCTGCAGCATGGCCAACGTTGAGTTCCACCTGGTGGGCATGTCACATATTAGGCGGTTCTTGGGCAGGTTCAGCTCCTTTTGCAGCTCAGTCAGCCGAGCACTGGCATTATAAGATCGGTGGAAATGCACACAGACTTTCCTGGCCTGCCTCAGGACATCCTGTAAGCCTGGGAACCTGCCCAAGAACCGCTGCACCACCAGGTTGAGGACGTGAGCCATACAGAGCACATGGGTGAGCTGCCCCTGTTGCAGGGCGGAGAGGAGGTTGGTGCCATTGTCAGAAACGACCATTCCTGGCTTAAGCTGGCGTGGCGTCAACCACCTCTCAGCCTGCCCCTGCAGAGCTGCCAGAACCTCTGGCCCAGTGTGGCTCCTGTCCCCCAAACACACCAGCGCAAGCACGGCATGGCATCTTTTTGCCTGCGTACTTGCGTAGCCCCTTGTACGCCTACGGAGCACCGCTGGTTCCGAGGACAGAGCACTGGAGGAAGAAGAAGAGGAGGGGGTGGAGGAGAGAGGTGTGTCACAACCAGTAGCAGTAGTAGCATTTTGGAGGCGTGGTGGCGGAACAACCTCCAACACTACTGCACCTTGTCCTGCATCCCTCCCAGCTGCCAATAGAGTGACCCAATGGGCCATGAAAGAAAGATAACGTCCCTGTCCATGCCTGCTGGACCATGAGTCAGAGGTAATATGCACCTTACCGCTGACCGCCCTGTCCAGCGAGGCATGGACATTGCCTTCCACATGCCGGTAGAGAGACGGAATCGCCTTCTGTGAGAAAAAGTGGCGTTTGGGAACCTGCCACTGAGGAACCGCACATTGAACAAACTCACGGAAGGGGGCCGAGTCTACCAACTGAAAAGGCAGCAGTTAAAGTGCTAGCAATTTAGCCAAGCTAGCATTCAACCGCTGGGCATGTGGATGGCTGGGAGTGTACTTCTTTCGACGGTCCAGCAGCTGGGGCAGGGAAATTTGCCTGCTACAATCGGACGTCGGTCGGTGTACTGTAAGTACTTGGTTGTGACACACCTAATTCTACACCTTCAGTCCTCTCAGAGCAGCTTTCAGAGAGGACTGAAGATGTAGTGGGGATGGAGATCCCAGCTGATGAGGAGCAAGGAGAGGTCCGCTTTGTTCTTTGGTGTGGGTCTTTTATGTGTGCTTGCCAACGAGCTGCATGGCAGGTCGACATATGTCTGCTCATGCTTGTGGTGCCCAAGCGGCTGATGTTTTGGCCACGCGAGATACGCTTGAGACAAATATTGCAAATAGTAGTGGTGTGATCTGATGCACTCGTCTCAAAAAAGGCCCACACCAAAGAACTTTTCTGATAACGTGCAGAGGCAGCGCCCTGCACAGGCGGAGCTCTGCGGTGTGGTACAGTTGCTGTGCTGGCCTCTAGCTGGCCTCCAGGGGGCATCCTGCCTCGTTGGACATGTGACGCTGCATCCTCCTCATCCTCTCTCCCTTCAGGCACCCACGTGGAGTCAGTGACCTCATCATCCCCTCCCTCTTCACCACTAGAGCAAACCTGGCAGTAAGCTGCAGCTGGTGGAACAGTACTGCCAGATTGCTGTCCTTCAGCATCCCCTCTCTCTGCGCGCACACTACTGACTTCCTCAAGCTGGGTATCATCATCCGATCCTTCGAATCGTTGGGCATCCTCCTGGAGATGTACCCAACACTGTGCTGAGTTCGGGGGACTCCTCAGGAGGACAGGTGGGTCTAGGGAAGGGGTGGCTGAGGCCATTGAGTACGCGTTGGCAGCTGCTCTGCCAGTACCCTGAGCCTGGGTGAGAGAGGATGAGGAGGAAGAGGAGGGCTTGGTCATCCATTCTACCAAGCCTTCAGCATGATGCGGCTCCACATGTCCAGCTGCCGAAAACAAAGACAAGCGTGTCCCATGGCCACGTGCTGATGACGATGCATGACCACGTCCACGGCCAGCACTGTTGTCTCTAGAGCCATCGGTGACAAATCCTCCAGCAGCAGGATAGAACGCTGGAGGCAGGACAGGCCAGTAGCTCAATTGCATACTGTGCAAGCTCTGGCCAGTGATCCATCCTCAGGACCCAGTAAGCCAGAGGATTTTCGGTGGGAAAGGTGTCCAAGTCTGACCTTGCCCCTAGGTATTCCTGTACCATGTATATCAGACGCTGGCGATGGTTGCTGGAACCAATCATACCTTGGGGCTGCGGACTAAAAAATTGTCTGAACGCATCGGTCAGACGTCCACCTTCCCCACCGCTCCTTCTGCTACTGACCGAAGCCTCAGCAACTCGTCGTCCAGGACCAGGAGTTTGTAACCTCCCAGTTTCTGGGAACGCGTTGCACAGACCTTTCTGCAAGGCCTCCCTGAGATGTCTCATCCTCTGCTCCCTCAGCGACTAACACACAATTGAAGTCCTATGGGTGCTTCTGGGAAGAAAATATAGGAGCTCTGTGTGATGCCACTAACACACAATTGAAGTCCTATTGGTGCTTCTGGGAAGAAAATATAGGAGCTCTGTGTGATGCCACTAACACACTAGAAGTCCTATGGGTGCTTCTGGGAAGAAAATATAGGAGCTCTGTGTGATGCCACTAACACACAATTGAAGTCCTATGGGTGCTTCTGGGAAGAAAATATGGGAGCTCTGTGTGATGCCACTAACACACTAGAAGTCCTATGGGTGCTTCTGGGAAGAAAATATAGGAGCTCTGTGTGATGCCACTAACACACAATTGAAGTCCTATGGGTGCTTCTGGGAAGAAAATATAGGAGCTCTGTGTGATGCCACTAACACACTAGAAGTCCTATGGGTGCTTCTGGGAAGAAAATATGGGAGCTCTGTGTGATGCCACTAACACACAATTGAAGTCCTATGGGTGCTTCTGGGAAGAAAATATAGGAGCTTTGTGTGATGCCACTAACACACAATTGAAGTCCTATGGGTGCTTCTGGGAAGAAAATATAGGAGCTCTGTGTGATGCCACTAACACACAATTGAAGTCCTATGGGTGCTTCTGGGAAGAAAATATAGGAGCTCTGTGTGATGCCACTAACACACACTAGAAGTCCTATGGGTGCTTCTGGGAAGAAAATATATGAGCTCTGTGTGATGCCACTAACACACAATTGAAGTCCTATGGGTGCTTCTGGGAAGAAAATATGGGAGCTCTGTGTGATGCCACTAACACACTAGAAGTCCTATGGGTGCTTCTGGGAAGAAAATATAGGAGCTCTGTGTGATGCCACTAACACACAATTGAAGTCCTATGGGTGCTTCTGGGAAGAAAATATAGGAGCTCTGTGTGATGCCACTAACACACAATTGAAGTCCTATGGGTGCTTCTGGGAAGAAAATATAGGAGCTCTGTGTGATGCCACTAACACACAATTGATGTCCTATGGGTGCTTCTGGGAAGAAAATATATGAGCTCTGTGTGATGCCACTAACACACTAGAAGTCCTATGGGTGCTTCTGGGAAGAAAATATGGGAGCTCTGTGTGATGCCACTAACACACAATTGAAGTCCTATAGGTGCTTCTGGGAAGAAAATATAGGAGCTCTGTGTGATGCCACCAACACACTAGAAGTCCTATGGTGCTTCTGGGAAGAAAATATGGGAGCTCTGTGTGATGCCACTAACACACTAGAAGTCCTATGGGTGCTTCTGGGAAGAAAATATGGGAGCTCTGTGTGATGCCACTAACACACTAGAAGTCCTATGGGTGCTTCTGGGAAGAAAATATGGGAGCTCTGTGTGATGCCACTAACACACTAGAAGTCCTATGGGTGCTTCTGGGAAGAAAATATGGGAGCTCTGTGTGATGCCACTAACACACTAGAAGTCCTATGGGTGCTTCTGGGAAGAAAATATGGGAGCTCTGTGTGATGCCACTAACACACTAGAAGTCCTATGGGTGCTTCTGGGCAGAAAATATGGGAGCTCTGTGTGATGCCACTAACACACTAGAAGTCCTATGGGTGCTTCTGGGCAGAAAATATGGGAGCTCTGTGTGATGCCACTAACACACTAGAAGTCCTATGGGTGCTTCTGGGAAGAAAATATGGGAGCTCTGTGTGATGCCACTAACACACTAGAAGTCCTATGGGTGCTTCTGGGAAGAAAATATGGGAGCTCTGTGTGATGCCACTAACACACTAGAAGTCCTATGGGTGCTTCTGGGAAGAAAATATGGGAGCTCTGTGTGATGCCACTAACACACTAGAAGTCCTATGGGTGCTTCTGGGAAGAAAATATGGGAGCTCTGTGTGATGCCACTAACACACTAGAAGTCCTATGGGTGCTTCTGGGAAGAAAATATGGGAGCTCTGTGTGATGCCACTAACACACTAGAAGTCCTATGGGTGCTTCTGGGAAGAAAATATGGGAGCTCTGTGTGATGCCACTAACACACTAGAAGTCCTATGGGTGCTTCTGGGAAGAAAATATGGGAGCTCTGTGTGATGCCACTAACACACTAGAAGTCCTATGGGTGCTTCTGGGAAGAAAATATGGGAGCTCTGTGTGATGCCACTAACACACAATTGAAGTCCTATGGGTGCTTCTGGGAAGAAAATATAGGAGCTCTGTTTGCTGCCACTAACACACTAGAAGTCCTATGGGTGCTTTTGGGGTGCAATGCTGTGCTAACAGCACTGCGGTTGGTACTACTGAAATACTGTACTAACTAATCCCCAGCAGCAGCTAATAACACACTAACCAGCAGCAATGGACGATCAATGACAGGTAGCAATGGTTTAGCAAATAAATAGCCAATGGTTTAGCAAAGAAGAGCAAATCTTTCTGTAGCAATGAATCAAGCAAAGACACAGAATCAGCCTGATCTCTCCTAAAGCCGGAACTCATGTGACCGGCGCCGACGGCGTGGCGGCCTTTTAAATTGTGGGGCGTGTACTAAAGCCCCTGAGCTTTAATTGGCTACAGGCGTCCTGCCTGTAGCCAATTATTGCTCTCCGAGTTTCCGGCGCTGTGATTGGCCAAGCATGCGGGGTCACAGTGCATGCTTGGCCAATCATCAGCCAGCAATGCACTGCGCCGGCCGCGCCGGCCGCAATGCATTGCGGGGCCGCTCGCATCACACGAATGTGATGCGAACGGCCCAAATAGTTCTGGGCTCGCCGAGCGAGCGAACGCCCGGTGCTCGATGCGAACGTCGGTTCGCATCGAGCACCGGGCCCATCCCTAATGGCAAATGCCTACCCATGGGTTGTTCTTTATCTTGTACACATTTTGAATAATTTTCCTAGTTTTTAGAATAGGTTGTTACATTCCTGACCGGTTCTGTAAATATATTGCATTATCTTGACAATTTATAGTTTTTCGGTCCAGCTAATTCTGCAGAATGCTTGTATTTGTTCACAGAATATTGTTTGACTTGTCAACGTTTTGGTGTCCCTTTGGCCTTTGAAAAAATCGGTCTGGCCGACAACTTGTATTGAGTTCCTGGGTGTTACTATTGATACTGACAGGATGGAATTCCATTTACCACAGGTCAAGTTGGACCGTTTACAGTTGATGATTTCTTTTGTGATCTCCAAACCAAAAGTGACGGTTCGCACATTACAATCTTTGTTGGGGCTCACTTGCCTTTGCTACTCGTGTTATTCCTATTGGCCATGTTTTTTCAAAAAGATTATATAAAGCAATTTCTGGTTTTAAATCTCAAAATCATTTTGTGCGTATAACTTCCCCTTTAGTCTCTGATTTGTTTGTTTGGAATGATTTCTTTAATTCATACAATGGTTGTTCCTTTTGGCAAACCCCTTTCCAAGATGCTTTGGTCGTTTCTTTGTTCACGGATGCTGCTGGGCCACTCTGCTGGTTTTCTATGGGTTATACGAAGAACATAGTTCTCCTTTGAGATATTCCCGTTTTTGGTTTCTTTGGAACTTTGGGGAACTCACCTCCACAATTTACGTTTGTTATTTCATTCTGATAACAAAGGGGTTGCATATGCGATTAATTGTTTGTCATCAAAGTCATTGCCTGTTTTAGTGGTTTTACGTCGTATTGTTTTCAAATGTTTAGAACTTAATTTGTGGATTAAGGGTAAATTGATCCTGGGTTATACTAATCTTATTGCTGATTCTCTGTCCCGGGTTTCAGCTAGATCAATTTAGAGTGAATTGGCCCCAGAAGTTTTTTTTCTTTGGTTTACCTTGCCCGGAGCACTTGTGGTCCGTAGTTTGCGATCCGTGAATGCTGCAGTAGCCAATTCTCTAGCACTTTACACGAGGGCGAATTGCAACGCTGCATGGTCCTTGTGGTGTGTTTTTCTGAGCTATTTGGCTATTCCTTCCAATTGTTTCTCTGGAAGTTTGGTTTTTCGATTTTTGGACGATTTAATACAACACTCTTATTCCTATTCCCACCTAGTAAAAATTTTAGCCGGGATTTCATTCTTTTCCAAATTTCAAGGTTTTCCTCCCTGTTCCACTTTTTTATTGGTTAAACAGGCCCTCAAATGTTAGTGTTGTTTCCACAATGATACTCGAGTTCCAGTAACTTTACATCTTTTGCAACATTTGATGTTGGCCTCTTCTTTTGTTTGTTATTCTCTTGAAGAAGCATTACTCTTTAAGGTTTCTTTTTTTTTACCAACAAAAAGGTTTTTATTGAACAAAAAGGTGGTATACATCCAACAGTAACAAACCAGCAGGCAACACTTCCTGTTGTTTAAGCGCACACTATTGCATATGATAACAAGGCACATCTTCACTTTATTCTTACATTCTTGCCAATACAATCATTTACTTTATCCCTCCATTATCCAAGCAACCTGTCCATGACCAGATCCATCGGGGCAAGCCCCGGTGTGTCCTGCCATGGGGCCCAGAGATTTTCATATTTCCTAGTGCTCCCCCTATGCTGGTATATAAGTTTCTCCATGCGCAGCATTTCCCCTATTTTACCTATCCATCTCTCAGATTTCCAATAAAGCATAATCAACCTTCTGGCTTGGAATAATACCCTATTTACCGCCTCCCTGGTGTGAACTGCCAACACAAATTCCTCCACCACCCCCAAGAGGCACACTTTGGGATCAACCGGTAATGACAGTACAAATACAGAGTTAATCAGGTTTACCACTTCATTCCAGTATAAATGTAATTTGGGGCAGCGCCACAGAAGGTGTATAAGATCCCCATGGTCTCGACGACATCTGGTACACGTATCCTCAGATTGTAAGCCCATCAACCTTAGTCTGTGCGGTGTATAGTACACTCTCAAAATAATGTAAAGTTGGGTAAGCCTTTGGGCCACATTTAGAGAACAGACACTCACCACCTGAAATATCTCTTCCCATTCCTCACCGTCCATTTGTCCCGCATCCGTCTCCCATTTTTCTCTCACTTTCAGGGGGTGTTGCCCCAGGAAGTATTGTAAGAGTGCAGTGTAGCTTTGCGAGATGAATCCTTTCGAGGTGTCAGCATCTCTGATGATGTCAAACACCGGAGTAGGCGACAAGCTCCACTCATTTGACCTGCTCTGTGCCCAAACTGCGTGTTGCAGCTGAAGGTATTGGAAGACCATTGAGGAGGGCAGGCTAAATTCCGCCTGCAGGTCCTCAAACGTCCTCAGAACACCATTCCTAAAAACCTGTTTAACATGTGTGACTCCATGCACTATCCATCTAGCCCCGTCCTGTAGTTTAGCTAGTTCTGTGTAAGTATCATTATGCCACAGGGGACTATATACAGTATACCCCTCAGCCTGCTGTAAGTATTTGCACTTGTTCCAAACCTTCTGTATTAGGTTGTATGTAGGGTACTTTTTGTTGGGCCTGGCAAATGCCAGGGATTCCAGTGCCATGGGGATGGGACCTGCGCCTACCGTGTGTTGCATGAGTGCCTGGGAGGAGCCAGCCGGCTCTGTCCCAATGCACCCTACTAGGTGCTGTAGCTGAGCGGCAAGATAGTACAACCACGGGTTGGGCAATGCCAATCCGCCATCGTCTTTGGGCCTCTGAAGATGTTCCAACTTTATTCTTGGGGGCTTATTTTTCCACATTAAAGCGCGAAAGATGGAGTTAACCATACGAAATATTTTTAAAGGTATTACCACTGGGGTATTATGTAGGTAATAGAGCAATTGGGGCATAAGAATCATTTTAACCAAGTTTACTTTACCCGCCACCGACATGTGCAGGCCATTCCATGTCCGCACTCGCTCTCTAAACCTCTGAAGCAGGGGTGAAATATTCAGCCGGCCGAAATCACGCAGGTTAGACGTAACCTGGATCCCCAGATATTTAAATGAGGTGGTGACAGGTATGGGACATGACTGAGCCACTACCTGTGTGGCGTCGCCATCTAGCAGCAAGAGGGCAGATTTTGCCCAATTAATTTGTAACCCTGAGTACATCCCAAATTTGGTAATGGTTGCCATGGCCTCAGCATGGACTCGTCCGTATCTCCCAACATAAGTAGGGTGTCATCTGCGTATAGCATTATCTTCTCCTGCAGGGGGCCATAGCGGAATCCCACAATTTGCTTGTTCGCCCTTACGTCGATCGCCAAGGGCTCAATGGCCAGCGCAAAGAGCAGAGGGGACAACGGGCAACCTTGCCGCGTCCCCCTCCTCAAAGCAAAGTCTTGTGACAGAAAGCCAAAAGCTCGAATAGCAGCTTCAGGCTTACTGTATAGTAGACGCACCCATGCAATATATGTGTCGCAAACCCAAACCGTTCCATTACTGCCCACATGTACGTCCAATCAATGCTGTCGAACTCCTTCGTGGCGTCCAATGACAGCAGGGCCCTGCTACCCGCATTGTCTACATTAGATTGCATATTTAAAAATAACCGTCGCAAGTTGATGGCAGTAGATTTATTTGGCATAAACCCTGCCTGATCATCGTGTATGAGGGAAGTTATGACCGTGTTAAGGCGTTGGGCTAATACCTTCGCTAGAATCTTAATGTCGCACTGCAGTAGTGAGATTGGCCTGTATGCTCCTGGATCCACCGGGTCCTTGCCTGGTTTCAAAAGGAGTACAATATTTGCTTTTGCCATGGAGGGCGGAAGTTCTCCCGCCTCCTGGGCAGCATTAAATACCTGTAGTAAATGGGGCATTATTGTTTCTGCATGTTGTTTGTACACTTCCATGGGTATACCATCCTCGCCCGGGGCCTTACAGTTAGGGAACAGCCCTACAGCTTCTTGTAATTCCTCCACCGTGAGAGGTGCATCCAGCCCATCCCTCTGTTCCTTGGTGAGTCTGGGAAATGTCAGCCCACCAAGGTACCGGTCTAGAGCCTCCATGTCATAGGCGGCACCAGAGCAGTATAGCTCTTCATAGAACCCAGCTAACTCTTGCATAATGCCCTCGGGTGATCGGACAAGTGGCCCGGCTTTAGATTTAATGGCCCCTATAGTAGGTGATCTTTGGTGTGAGTTTGCTATGCGGGCAAGCATACGCCCTGTTTTTTCCCCTTCATCAAAAAATGCCTGTTTGGAGAAGAAGCGTTTTTTTTTTTTCGGCGGTTGAGGTAAGCACCCGCTCATATGCTGATTGAGCGGCCTGCCACACCTCCCTCGCCGAATCTGAAGGATCTAGAATAAATTGTTGCTCCAACTCCTTTACTCTATTCTCCAGGTCCACCACCATAGCGGAAGAATCCTTCTTCACTTTAGTCATCTCATTTGTCAACAACCTTTTCAAAAAGACTTTAAAGGCCTCCCACTGCTGTGCACTTGAACCCTCCGGGTTCTGAGTGGTGAAAAACCCACGCACGCTCTCGTCTATGGATTCTGGATTTTTAAACAGTTTCAGCCAGTATGCATTGAATTTCCAAGGAGCTCTTGGGAGTGCTGCTGGTCGGGAGACCACCAGATAAACCACTAGTGGAGAGTGGTCAGATATGCTACGGGGTCTATAGTCCACGGAGGACACATATTGGAGCATGCATGTGTTTCCCACCCCCATGTCTATTCTAGACAGACTACCATGCGTTTTTGAAAAGCAGGAGTATTGTTTTACCCCCGGGTGGCGATGTCGCCAGACATCCACCCAGCCCACCTCTTGCAACAACCTCGCCAGGGGGGTACCCCTGGCGAGGGCAGAGGCACCTACGGCCGGGTGCCTATTCAGCGAGAGATCTAAGCAACAGTTAAAGTCCCCTATCACCAGAAGCGGAACCTCCGGCCTGCCATCCAAATATGATAGCAAGGCCCTCAGCACCACCACCGTGAAGGGGGGGGGACATATATACCAGCAATAACACAGGTTAACATACCCAGTCTACAGTGGAGAAAGACATATCGACCCTCTGAATCAATGAGAGCGTCTATCTCTTCATAATCCAGTGCGCCATGAATCAAAAGGCTCACACCCCTAGAGTGGGATGTGTGAGTCGAGTGATAGGCCTTATTCACCCAATTGTACTGTATACAACACACGGTCTCCTCAGTCAAATGCGTTTCCTGAAAACATAACACTCCTGGTAGAAATTTTTTAAGGCACATGCGCATCGTGGTCCTCTTAAGAGGTGAGTGGAGCCCCCTCACGTTCCAAGATACTATAGGGATTCCTGCCATTTGACTGAGTAGAGTATGAAAGCATGCATATATACTCCTCCCCTACCAGGGAGTCTGGAAGTCCTAGGGCCGAGGCCTGAGTCCTGAAAGAAAATGCATGTGCAAAGTACATAATGAATGGTAGAAGTGTTACCGGTACACCACCTGTAGAAAAAACATAAAAAAGTAGAAAAATAAATTATCAGGGGGAAGCAACAGGCCGTCCCCTCCAGCAGCATCAAACCTTCGCCCGCCAACATGGCGGTACAACTTCTGTACCCTGAGTTTTCACTCAGGGAAACTTATAAGTGCAAAATGTAGAAATTCACGTTAACGATTTCTGCAGCTCTTGTCTTGATCTGAAGCAATATACTGTCCCTCAGTCAAGGTTAATCTGAGTAAGTTCAAATCCGGTTCTCCATGTCAAGGAACAACAGTACAGATTTTCCAAATCAAATTCTCTCCTCTTGTACCCCCGTCATCCTCATCCTTCCTCCTCGTTCTGATCTCGCCGTCGCAGGGCTTGCTCGTTACGGTCTAACCAGGCACTGGCTTCTTTTGCGGCTTCAAAGAATTGCGCTTGACCACTCACTATCACCCTAAGTTTTGCCGGGTACAACATTGCGTATGGAAGTTGCAGCTGTCGCAGCCTGCGTTTTACATCAAAGAATTTTGCTCTGCGTCTTTGCACCTCCGCAGAAAAATCAGGATAAAGGGACACTCTGGCCCCATTGTGCTGTATGTTGGCCCGTTCACGGGCTAGGCGTAGAACAGTTTCTCTATCCCGATAGTGCAGTATTCGTGCCAGCATGGATCTGGGGGGCCCCCCAGGCTGAGCAGGCCGGGACGGCACCCTGTGAGCCCGCTCCACAGCAAATAAGGGGGAAAATGCGTTTTTGCCAAATATGTCCAGCAACCATCCTTCCACATACTCAGTGGGGTCCCTACCCTCCACCTTCTCGGGGAGCCCCACAATGCGTATGTTGTTCCTCCTAAGGCGATTCTCAAAATCCTCGGCTCTGTCTTTAAGGTTTCTTTTAGTTTATTCTTTTTTGGGGCCTTCTGCATTTCGGAACTGCTGCCTAAATCTTTATCTTCATTAGATGGTTTGTTGTTTTCTGACGTTTCGTTGGATCCTGATTTTATTTAAGATATTTTTAAGTTTCAGCAAGACTGATCAATTGTAATACAACATTCGCCAGGTTCATTTGTCTGTGCCTTTTTCTGGTTATCTAAATATTTAATGTCACGACCCCTTGGTTCAAAACAATTGTTGCTTCGCAGCTCACAGTCTTACTCAACACCAATTTTCAGCTGTGCTTAACCACTTTCAGACCGGACCAATTTGCAGCCAAAGGACCAGGCCCCTTTTTGCGATTCGGCACTGCGTCGCTTTAACTGACAATCGCGGTTGTGCGACGTGGCTCCCGAACAAAATTGACGTCCTTTTTTTCCCACAAATAGAGCTTTCTTTTGGTGGTATTTGATCGCCCCTGCGGTTTTTATTTTTTGCGCTATAAACAAAAAATAGAGCGACAATTTTGAAAAAAATGCATTATTTTTTATTTTATGCTATAATAAATATCCCCAAAAAATATATAAAAAAACATTTTTTTTCCTCAGTTTAGGCCGATACGTATTCTTCTACATATTTTTGGTAAAAAAAATCGCAATAAGCGATTATTGATCGGTTTGCGCAGAAGTTATAGCGTTTACAAGATAGGGGATAGTTTTATAGCATTTTTATTAATAATTTTTTTTTTATTATTAATGGCGGAGATCTGCGATTTTTTTTTTGTGACTGCGACATTATGGCGGACACATCGGACATTTTTGACACATTTTTGGGACCATTGTCATTTTTACAGCAATTAATGCATGTAAATGCATTGATTTCTGTATAAATGACACTGACAGTGAAGGGGTTAACCACAAGAGGGCAGTGTAATGGTTAAGTATGCCTAGGGGTGTGTTTTTTACTGTGGGGGGGGGCGTGGCTGTCAGCTAGTGAATGCTGATCTCTGCTCCAATCACAGGGAGCAGAGATCGGCGTCACTAGTTGCTAGGCAGAACGGGGAGATGCTGTTTATCTCGGCATCTCCCCGTTCAGCCGCCCCGTGAGACGATCGCGGGGGTCCCCGCGGCGATCGAGTCCGCGGGGACCGCGATCGGACTCACGGGGGTCCCGACCGGCGCGGGAGCGCGCCGCTCCCGGCGCGCTCCCGATGGCACGGACAGGCTAAAGGAGGGATGTATATATACGCCCTCCTGCCTGTACGTGCCATTCTGTCGACGTATATCGTCGTGCGCCGGTCGGCAAGTGGTTAAAGTGGTTCTGCACCCATTTCATTTAGTAAATCTCTTTGCCTTCCAAATCAGGCAAAGAGTACTAAATGAAATGTGTTTTTTTTTTTTTTTTTTTTTTACTTACCTTGTAATTGATGACTTCCGGTCTTCTGTCTCTTCGGGGGTGGGCGGGGTCTCTGCGTCGATCGTCGTCAGGCCGCACTGTCTCCTGGGATCTGGTGTCATTGTTCCCAGGAGTCAGTGCGGACATCTTCCGAAATCTCGCGAGATTTCGGCCACATCTTCCGAAATCTCGCGAGATTTCGGACACATCTTCCGAAATCTCGTGAGATGTCGGCAGATGCGCCGTTACTGTGCACGCGCGAGTAACGGCGGTGCATGCTGGGCCATCTAAAGTGCCTGTGGGGGTTTCACATGCCCACAGGCAAGATGGCCCCCAGCACAAAAGAAGAAGATGAAGAACTTCATCGGACGAAAACCGGCGGCGATCGAGATGGAAGATGGAACAGGTGAGTCCCCCAATTAAAGTAAGCATCCTTTGTATACCCCCCCCAAAAAAAAAAATAAAAAATATACAGAGTGCAGAACCGCTTTAAGAAATGTCTTACTCATTTGGGTTTAGGCCATTTACATGTTACTAGTCACTCTTATCGAATTGGCGCAGCGACTGAGGTGGCCAAGCTGGGTTTCTCAGAGACTGATCTAAAAAAATTGGGAGGTTGGAAATCCGATTGTTTTCGATCTTAAATTAGGCCTAATTTATGTTTTTTTCTGATTTTAGGTTCTCCATGTGTTATATGGCTTATTGCACATTTGTTCATTTAATGTGATCTGAGCATGCGAATTTATGGACCTAATTTGAATTTGGACAGTGCATCTTTATCTATTAATTGGCATGGCTGGTTTGATTTACGTTCTAAGTTAACTACTTTACTTTCTTCATGGTCACATCCTGATGTTGTTATTTTTCACTTGGGGGGGGTAATGATTTAGGGGTACATAAGACATTAGACTTGGTTTCACAAATTTAAATTGACTTCCTGTATTTACATTCTATCCTGCCTGCCTCGGTTCTGATTTTGTTCTGAGATCGTTCCTCAATTAAAGTGGTTACTTGATCCAGATATCATGTATCTTGAAAGGATCAGAAAAAGGGCAAACAGGATTATAGCTAAATGTATGTCTTCTGTTCAAGGGTTTTCCTACAGACATGTGCATTTAGAAAGTTAGGTTTGTATGTTTTTTTTGTTGCCCTGATATGGTCCATCTTTCAGACATTGGGCTTGATATTCTGAACTTGGATTTACAATGTTATGTAGAGTTGGCTGTGGCCTGGGTGGGGTGCCAGGCTATGTAAGTTTAGCCTGGCGTTTGGAGAGTTTTTTTTTAAATCAGATAGATGTTTATTTTTTATTAAGAACATACATAACATAAGAAAAAACACAACAACAAAAACAAAAACAAACACAAAATAAACACAAGTATAGGAGGGCACAGTACCACACCTCTATCGGTTATTAGGACACTTTTCAACTCCTCAAAAGGAGCATAAACATATTTCTGCACAGCATAGTCACACAATCTATTATGTCAAACAGTATTCAGCAGATTGTAGTGTTATATATACATTGTTGTCGCAATCCCTCACTTATTCGGTAACCATCAGGAAACAGAGTGCGGCACTATGCCCTCTAACCGTTGGGTGAAATAAACTATTTACATATCAACCTCTGCATGGCTATAGATTTATTCTTTTCATCCCCTCCCCTCCTAACTTCCTTCTACTGTTTTGTAATATATTACCATCTATCACATATTACTGAGATACTGTGTTGGTGGTGGTTGTTCTACCACCTAGAATTCTGTTACGAACTAAACGTAAAGGTGCTAATCCAGGTGTGTCCAGCCAGGGGTCCCATATACTTTCAAACTTGTTCGGGCTGCCTCGGTGTTTATATGTAAGCTGCTCCCTGATAAGGGAATCATTCACCGACTTCATCCACTCCGCAAGAGTGGGTGCTGTCGCTGATAACTAGGGATGAGCCGAACACCCCCGGGTTCGGTTCGAACCAGAACCTTCGAACGGACCGAAAGTTCGCGCGAATTTTCGAACCCTATACGTTATAATGGACGCGAACGTTCGAAATCAAAAGTGCTAATTACAACGGCCAATATGCATGTTAATGTCATAAAACAGGTTTGGGGACCCGGGTCCTGCCCCAGGGGACATATATCAATGCAAAAAGAACTTTTAAAAACTAACGTTTTTTCGGGAGCAGTCATTTTAATGATGCATAAAGTGAAAAAAAAAAAGTGAAATTTTCCTTTAAATATGGTACCTGGGGGGTGTCTAAAGTATGCCTGTGAAGTGGCATGTGTTTCCCGTGTTTAGAACTGTCCTTGCACAAAATGACATTTGTAAAGGAAAAAAAGAAGCCATTTAAAACCACTTGCGGCTTTAGGTTTGATCTTAAGTAGAATCTGAACAGGTACATTATGAAGTGTAGCTCCATCCCAAAAAAATCTATTTTTAAGCTTTTTGGAGAACATAGGGAGGGGTTATCACCCCTGTAACATTTGCTGTCTTTGCACATCTGTTCAGAACATGTCACCTCACTTTCCGTCCCAATGACAAATGTTTTTGGAAAAGTGGGGTTTTAATTGAAACAAGGATTGGTGATAAAGTATCAGTAGAGAGGAGATACCTTTTTCCCAAATTAAATCTAACAGGATAGAATTTCCCTTCCTAGGGGTAGATTTCCTCTCACTTCCTGTTTTCTCTTTCCATTTGCAAGTAGGAGTCGTTTGTAAGTTGGATGTTTGAAAGTAGGGGCCTGGCGTATATACTCTGCAGAAATTTGCCCTATTAGATGTTGGTGTAGCCACAAGACTGGTGGGCACAGGAATGGGCCCTGCTGTGAGTTAATAGATCAAGATTTGTAATTGCATGCACCTGTTGAACAGGGCAGAAAAATTGGGGGTGGTGGTGGTGGTGGTGGACGGTTTTGCCACAAGACTGTAAGCTCTCACAGTTACTCTTGGTGGGCGCAGGAATGGGCCCTGCTGTGAGTTATTAGATCAAGATTTGTAATTGCAAGCACCTGATGAACAGGGCAGAAAAATTGGGCCTTTGGCGGTGGTGGTGGACGGTGTTGCCACAAGACTGTAGGCCCTCATAGTTACTCTTGGTGGGCGCAGGAATGGGCCCTGCTGTGAGTTATTAGATCAAGATTTGTAATTGCAAGCACCTGATGAACAGGGCAGAAAAATTGGGCCTTTGGCGGTGGTGGTGGACGGTGTTGCCACAAGACTGCAGGCCCTCATAGTTACTCTTGGTGGGCGCAGGAATGGGCCCTGCTGTGAACTATTAGATCAAGATTTGTAATTACCCGCCCCTGTTAAACAGGGGCTGAAAAATTGTGCCTTAGGCACTGGTGCTGGTGCCACAACACTGCAACCCCTCACAGAGACTGTACTTGGAGCACAGCAGTCACACGTGTTGCGAAGCATTTTTTAAAAAAATTGTAAGTACACGCCCCTGTTAAACAGGGGCTGAAAAATTGTGCCTTAGGCACTGGTGCTGGTGCCACAACACTGCAACCCGGCCCTCACAGATACTGTACTTGGAGCACAGCAGTCACACGTGTTGCGAAGCATTTTTTTAAAAAATTGTAAGTACACGCCCCTGTTAAACAGGGGCTGAAAAATTGTGCCTTAGGCACTGGTGCTGGTGCCACAACACTGCAACCCGGCCCTCACAGAGACTGTACTTGGAGCACAGCAGTCACACGTGTTGCGAAGCATTTTTTTAAAAAATTGTAAGTACCCGCCCCTGTTAAACAGGGGCTGAAAAATTGTGCCTTAGGCACTGGTGCTGGTGCCACAACACTGCAACACGGCCCTCACAGAGACTGTACTTGGAGCACAGCAGTCACACGTGTTGCGAAGCATTTTTTTTAAAAAATTGTAAGTACCCGCCCCTGTTAAACAGGGGCTGAAAAATTGTGCCTTAGGCACTGGTGCTGGTGCCACAACACTGCAACACGGCCCTCACAGAGACTGTACTTGGAGCACAGCAGTCACACGTGTTGCGAAGCATTTTTTTTTAAAAATTGTAAGTACACGCCCCTGTTAAACAGGGGCTGAAAAATTGTGCCTTAGGCACTGGTGCTGGTGCCACAACACTGCAACACGGCCCTCACAGAGACTGTACTTGGAGCACAGCAGTCACACGTGTTGCGAAGCATTTTTTTAAAAAATTGTAAGTACACGCCCCTGTTAAACAGGGGCTGAAAAATTGTGCCTTAGGCACTGGTGTGGTGGCATGGATCATTGAGGAGGAGGAAGAGGATAGTCAGTGAACATAAGAGGACAGTCACTCAGCATCAGCATAGGCAGTCTTGAAGGGATGTGACATTAAAAATTATTCGGTTATATCCGCCTCAGGTGCCTGGTAGCTGGTGGTGATCCAAGACTGATTCATTTTGATGAATGTCAGTCGATCAACCGAGGCGGTGGACAGGCGCACCCTATGATCAGTCACAAATCCTCCAGCAGCACTGAATGTGCGTTCGGAAAGAACGCTGGAGGCAGGACAGGCCAGTAGCTCAATTGCATACTGTGCAAGCTCTGGCCAGTGATCCATCCTCAGGACCCAGTAAGCCAGAGGATTTTCGGTGGGAAAGGTGTCCAAGTCTGACCTTGCCCCAAGGTATTCCTGCACCATGTATATCAGACGCTGGCGATGGTTGCTGGAACCGATCATACCTTGGGGCTGCGGACTAAAAAATTGTCTGAACGCATCGGTCAGACGTCCACCTTCCCCACCGCTCCTTCTGCCACTGACCGAAGCCTCAGCAACTCGTCGCCCAGGACCAGGAGTTTGTAGCCTCCCAGTTTCTGGGAACGCGTTGCACAGACCTTTCTGCAAGGCCTCCCTGAGATGTCTCATCCTCTGCTCCCTCTGCGACGGCAAGATAAGGTCCGCAACCTTACCCTTGTACCGCGGATCAAGGAGAGTGGCCAGCCAGTAATGGTCCCTCTCCTTGATCCGAAGAACACGAGGATCCTTCCGCAGGCTTTGCAGGATCAGGGAGGCCATGCAGCGTAGGTTAGCTGAGGCATTCGGTCCGGAGTCTTCTGGGTCACTGAGGATGACATGATCGCCAGCCACCTCCTCCCAGCCACGTACAAGTCCACTGGCTTGTTGGGACTGTACATCATCCCTAAAAGACTGCTGCTGCTGATGCTGAGTGCCAGGCTCCACCTCCATGCTCACACAATCCTCCTCCTCCTCCTCCTCCTCCTCATCCTCTTCCTGTGTGATGGGTGGGACAGAAGGAACACTGTCCGGATAAAGGGGGCCTTGAGAGGCAAGGAAGTCCTCCTCTTCCTGCCTCTGTTCTGCCTCAAGTGCCCTGTCCATTATCCCACGCAGCGTATGCTCCAACAGGTGGACAAGAGGGACAGTGTCACTGATGCATGCACTGTCACTGCTCACCATCCTCGTGGCCTCCTCAAATGGTGAGAGGACAGTGCATGCATCCCTGATCATGCTCCACTGACGTGGGGAAAAAAAACCAAGCTCCCCTGACCCTGTCCTGGTGCCGTAGTCGCAAAGGTACTCATTGATGGCCCTCTGCTGCGTGTGCAGTCGCTGCAGCATGGCCAACGTTGAGTTCCACCTGGTGGGCATGTCACATATTAGGCGGTTCTTGGGCAGGTTCAGCTCCTTTTGCAGCTCAGTCAGCCGAGCACTGGCATTATAAGATCGGCGGAAATGCACACAGACTTTCCTGGCCTGCCTCAGGACATCCTGTAAGCCTGGGAACCTGCCCAAGAACCGCTGCACCACCAGGTTGAGGACGTGAGCCATGCAGGGCACATGGGTGAGCTGCCCCTGTCGCAGGGCGGAGAGGAGGTTGGTGCCATTGTCAGAAACGACCATTCCTGGCTTAAGCTGACGTGGCGTCAACCACCTCTCGGCCTGCCCCTGCAGAGCTGCCAGAACCTCTGGCCCAGTGTGGCTCCTGTCCCCCAAACACACCAGCGCAAGCACGGCATGGCATCTTTTTGCCTGCATACTTGCGTAGCCCCTTGTACGTCTACGGAGCACCGCTGGTTCCAAGGACAGAGCACTGGAGGAAGAAGAAGAGGAGGGGGTGGAGGAGAGAGGTGTGTCACAACCAGTAGCAGTAGTCGCGTTTTGGAGGCGTGGTGGCGGAACAACCTCCAACACTACTGCACCTTGTCCTGCATCCCTCCCAGCTGCCAATAGAGTGACCCAATGGGCCGTGAAAGAAAGGTACCGTCCCTGTCCATGCCTGCTGGACCATGAGTCAGCGGTAATATGCACCTTACCGCTGACCGCCCTGTCCAGCGAGGCATGGACATTGCCCTCCACATGCCGGTAGAGAGACGGAATCGCCTTCCGCGAGAAAAAGTGGCGTTTGGGAACCTGCCACTGAGGAACCGCACATTGAACAAACTCACGGAAGGGGGCCGAGTCTACCAACTGAAAAGGCAGCAGTTGAAGTGCTAGCAATTTAGCAAGGCTAGCATTCAACCGCTGGGCATGTGGATGGCTGGGAGTGTACTTCTTTCTACGGTCCAGCAGCTGGGGCAGGGAAATTTGCCTGCTGCATTCGGACGTCGGTGTACTGCAAGTACTTGGTTGTGACACACCGAATTCTACACCTTCAGTCCTCTCAGAGCAGCTTTCAGAGAGGACTGAAGGTGTAGTGGGGATGGAGATCCCAGCTGAGGAGGAGCAAGGAGAGGTCCGCTTAGTTCTTTGGTGTGGGTCTTTTATGTGTGCCTGCCAACGAGCTGCATGGCAGGTCGCCATATGTCTGGTCATGCTTGTCGTGCCCAAGCGGCTGATGTTTTGGCCACGCGAGATACGCTTGAGACAAATATTGCAAATAGCAGTGGTGCGATCTGCTGCACTCGTCTCAAAAAAGGCCCACACCAAAGAACTTTTCTGATAACGTGCAGAGGCAGCGCCCTGCACAGGCGGAGCTCTGCGGTGTTGTACAGTTGCTGTGCTGGCCTCTACCTGGCCTCCAGGGGACATCCTGCCTCGTTGGACATGTGACGCCGCATCCTCCTCCTCCTCGTCCTCCTCCTCCTCCTCATCCTCTCTCCCTTGAGGCACCCACGTGGAGTCAGTGACCTCATCATCCCCTCCCTCTTCACCACTAGAGCAAACCTGGCAGTAAGCTGCAGCTGGTGGAACTGTACTGCCAGATTCCTCAAGCTGGGTATCGTCATCCGAGCCTTCGAATCGTTGGGCATCCTCCTGGAGCATGTACCCAACACTGTGCTCAAAGAGTTCGGGGGACTCCTCAGGAGGACATGGTGGGTCTAGGGAAGGGGTGGCTGATGATGCTCTGTCAGTACCCTGAGCCTGGGTGAGAGAGGATGAGGAGGATGAGGAGGGCTTGGTCATCCATTCTACCAAGCCTTCAGCATGATGCGGCTCCACATGTCCAGCTGCCGAAAACAAAGACGCGCGTGTCCCATGGCCACGTGCTGATGACGATGCACGACCACGTCCACGTCCACGGCCACGTCCACTAGAAACAGAGCCTGCCTGCCCTGTGTTCTTGGCTCTGCACGCTCTGCCTCCCCTTGGCGGTCTTCCAGCCATTGTAGTCGGTAGTCCTGTGGGTGCTGCTGAGAAGAAAATATAGGAGCTCTGTGTGATGCCACTAACACACTAGAAGTCCTATGGGTGCTTCTGCAAAGAAAATAGAGGAGCTCTGTGTGATGCCACTAACACACTAGAAGTCCTGTGGGTGCTTATGCAAAGAAAATAGAGGAGCTCTGTGTGATGCCACTAACACACTAGAAGTCCTGTGGGTGCTTCAGCAAAGAAAATAGAGGAGCTCTGTGTGATGCCACTAACACACTAGAAGTCCTGTGGGTGCTGCTGAGAAGAATATATAGGAGCTCTGTGTGATGCCACTAACACACTAGAAGTCCTATGGGTGCTTCTGCAAAGAAAATAGAGGAGCTCTGTGTGATGCCACTAACACACTAGAAGTCCTGTGGGTGCTGCTGAGAAGAATATATAGGAGCTCTGTGTGATGCCACTAACACACTAGAAGTCCTGTGGGTGCTTCTGCAAAGAAAATAGAGGAGCTCTGTGTGATGCCACTAACACACTAGAAGTCCTGTGGGTGCTTATGCAAAGAAAATAGAGGAGCTCTGTGTGATGCCACTAACACACTAGAAGTCCTGTGGGTGCTGCTGAGAAGAATATATAGGAGCTCTGTGTGATGCCACTAACACACTAGAAGTCCTGTGGGTGCTTCTGCAAAGAAAATAGAGGAGCTCTGTGTGATGCCACTAACACACTAGAAGTCCTGTGGGTGCTTATGCAAAGAAAATAGAGGAGCTCTGTGTGATGCCACTAACACACTAGAAGTCCTGTGGGTGCTTCTGCAAAGAAAATAGAGGAGCTCTGTGTGATGCCACTAACACACTAGAAGTCCTGTGGGTGATTATGCAAAGAAAATAGAGGAGCTCTGTGTGATGCCACTAACACACTAGAAGTCCTGTGGGTGCTTCTGCAAAGAAAATAGAGGAGCTCTGTGTGATGCCACTAACACACTAGAAGTCCTGTGGGTGCTTATGCAAAGAAAATAGAGGAGCTCTGTGTGATGCCACTAACACACTAGAAGTCCTGTGGGTGCTGCTGAGAAGAATATATAGGAGCTCTGTGTGATGCCACTAACACACTAGAAGTCCTATGGGTGCTTCTGCAAAGAAAATAGAGGAGCTCTGTGTGATGGGACTAACACACTTCAAGTCCTATAGGTGCTTCTGGGAAGAAAATATAGCTCTGTGTGTGTGATGGGACTAACACACTTCAAGTCCTATAGGTGCTTCTGGGAAGAAAATATAGCTCTGTGTGTGTGATGGGACTAACACACTTCAAGTCCTATAGGTGCTTCTGGGAACAAAATATAGCTCTGTGTGTGTGATGGGACTAACACACTTCAAGTCCTATAGGTGCTTCTGGGAACAAAATATAGCTCTGTGTGTGTGATGGGACTAACACACTTCAAGTCCTATAGGTGCTTCTGGGAACAAAATATAGCTCTGTGTGTGTGATGGGACTAACACACTTCAAGTCCTATAGGTGCTTCTGGGAACAAAATATAGCTGTGTGTGTAATGGGACTAACACACTTCAAGTCCTATAGGTGCTTCTGGGAAGAAAATATAGCTCTGTGTGTGTAATGGGACTAACACACTTCAAGTCCTATAGGTGCTTCTGGGAACAAAATATAGCTCTGTGTGTGTAATGGGACTAACACACTTCAAGTCCTATAGGTGCTTCTGGGAAGAAAATATAGCTCTGTGTGTGTAATGGGACTAACACACTTCAAGTCCTATAGGTGCTTCTGGGAAGAAAATATAGCTCTGTGTGTGTAATGGGACTAACACACTTCAAGTCCTATAGGTGCTTCTGGGAACAAAATATAGCTCTGTGTGTGTGATGGGACTAACACACTTCAAGTCCTATAGGTGCTTCTGGGAACAAAATATAGCTCTGTGTGTGTGATGGGACTAACACACTTCAAGTCCTATAGGTGCTTCTGGGAACAAAATATAGCTCTGTGTGTGTGATGGGACTAACACACTTCAAGTCCTATAGGTGCTTCTGGGAACAAAATATAGCTCTGTGTGTGTGATGGGACTAACACACTTCAAGTCCTATAGGTGCTTCTGGGAACAAAATATAGCTCTGTGTGTGTGATGGGACTAACACACTTCAAGTCCTATAGGTGCTTCTGGGAACAAAATATAGCTCTGTGTGTGTAATGGGACTAACACACTTCAAGTCCTATAGGTGCTTCTGGGAAGAAAATATAGCTCTGTGTGTGTAATGGGACTAACACACTTCAAGTCCTATAGGTGCTTCTGGGAACAAAATATAGCTCTGTGTGTGTAATGGGACTAACACACTTCAAGTCCTATAGGTGCTTCTGGAAGAAAATATAGCTCTGTGTGTGTAATGGGACTAACACACTTCAAGTCCTATAGGTGCTTCTGGGAACAAAATATAGCTCTGTGTGTGTAATGGGACTAACACACTTCAAGTCCTATAGGTGCTTCTGGGAAGAAAATATAGCTCTGTGTGTGTAATGGGACTAACACACTTCAAGTCCTATAGGTGCTTCTGGGAACAAAATATAGCTCTGTGTGTGTAATGGGACTAACACACTTCAAGTCCTATAGGTGCTTCTGGGAACAAAATATAGCTCTGTGTGTGTGATGGGACTAACACACTTCAAGTCCTATAGGTGCTTCTGGGAACAAAATATAGCTCTGTGTGTGTGATGGGACTAACACACTTCAAGTCCTATAGGTGCTTCTGGGAACAAAATATAGCTCTGTGTGTGTGATGGGACTAACACACTTCAAGTCCTATAGGTGCTTCTGGGAACAAAATATAGCTCTGTGTGTGTGATGGGACTAACACACTTCAAGTCCTATAGGTGCTTCTGGGAGCAAAATATAGCTCTGTGTGTGTGATGGGACTAACACACTTCAAGTCCTATAGGTGCTTCTGGGAACAAAATATAGCTCTGTGTGTGTAATGGGACTAACACACTTCAAGTCCTATAGGTGCTTCTGGGAAGAAAATATAGCTCTGTGTGTGTAATGGGACTAACACACTTCAAGTCCTATAGGTGCTTCTGGGAACAAAATATAGCTCTGTGTGTGTAATGGGACTAACACACTTCAAGTCCTATAGGTGCTTCTGGGAACAAAATATAGCTCTGTGTGTGTGATGGGACTAACACACTTCAAGTCCTATAGGTGCTTCTGGGAACAAAATATAGCTCTGTGTGTGTGATGGGACTAACACACTTCAAGTCCTATAGGTGCTTCTGGGAACAAAATATAGCTCTGTGTGTGTGATGGGACTAACACACTTCAAGTCCTATAGGTGCTTCTGGGAACAAAATATAGCTCTGTGTGTGTGATGGGACTAACACACTTCAAGTCCTATAGGTGCTTCTGGGAACAAAATATAGCTCTGTGTGTGTGATGGGACTAACACACTTCAAGTCCTATAGGTGCTTCTGGGAACAAAATATAGCTCTGTGTGTGTGATGGGACTAACACACTTCAAGTCCTATAGGTGCTTCTGGGAACAAAATATAGCTCTGTGTGTGTAATGGGACTAACACACTTCAAGTCCTATAGGTGCTTCTGGGAAGAAAATATAGCTCTGTGTGTGTAATGGGACTAACACACTTCAAGTCCTATAGGTGCTTCTGGGAAGAAAATATAGCTCTGTGTGTGTAATGGGACTAACACACTTCAAGTCCTATAGGTGCTTCTGGGAAGAAAATATAGCTCTGTGTGTGTAATGGGACTAACACACTTCAAGTCCTATAGGTGCTTCTGGGAAGAAAATATAGCTCTGTGTGTGTAATGGGACTAACACACTTCAAGTCCTATAGGTGCTTCTGGGAACAAAATATAGCTCTGTGTGTGTAATGGGACTAACACACTTCAAGTCCTATAGGTGCTTCTGGGAAGAAAATATAGCTCTGTGTGTGTAATGGGACTAACACACTTCAAGTCCTATAGGTGCTTCTGGGAACAAAATATAGCTCTGTGTGTGTAATGGGACTAACACACTTCAAGTCCTATAGGTGCTTCTGGGAAGAAAATATAGCTCTGTGTGTGTAATGGGACTAACACACTTCAAGTCCTATAGGTGCTTCTGGGAACAAAATATAGCTCTGTGTGTGTAATGGGACTAACACACTTCAAGTCCTATAGGTGCCTCTGGGAACAAAATATAGGAGCTCTGCCTGCCTGCCACGAACACACTACAAGTCCTATAGGTGCTTCTGGTAACAAAATATAGGAGCTCTGCCTGCCTGCCACGAACACACTACAAGTCCTATAGGTGCTTCTGGTAACAAAATATAGGAGCTCTGCCTGCCTGCCACGAACACACTACAAGTCCTATAGGTGCTTCTGGTAACAAAATATAGGAGCTCTGCCTGCCTGCCACGAACACACTACAAGTCCTATAGGTGCTTCTGGTAACAAAATATAGGAGCTCTGCCTGCCTGCCACGAACACACTACAAGTCCTATAGGTGCTTCTGGGAAGAAAATATAGCTCTGTGTGTGTAATGGGACTAACACACTTCAAGTCCTATAGGTGCTTCTGGGAACAAAATATAGCTCTGTGTGTGTAATGGGACTAACACACTTCAAGTCCTATAGGTGCTTCTGGGAAGAAAATATAGCTCTGTGTGTGTAATGGGACTAACACACTTCAAGTCCTATAGGTGCTTCTGGGAACAAAATATAGCTCTGTGTGTGTAATGGGACTAACACACTTCAAGTCCTATAGGTGCTTCTGGGAACAAAATATAGCTCTGTGTGTGTGATGGGACTAACACACTTCAAGTCCTATAGGTGCTTCTGGGAACAAAATATAGCTCTGTGTGTGTGATGGGACTAACACACTTCAAGTCCTATAGGTGCTTCTGGGAACAAAATATAGCTCTGTGTGTGTGATGGGACTAACACACTTCAAGTCCTATAGGTGCTTCTGGGAACAAAATATAGCTCTGTGTGTGTGATGGGACTAACACACTTCAAGTCCTATAGGTGCTTCTGGAACAAAATATAGCTCTGTGTGTGTGATGGGACTAACACACTTCAAGTCCTATAGGTGCTTCTGGGAACAAAATATAGCTCTGTGTGTGTAATGGGACTAACACACTTCAAGTCCTATAGGTGCTTCTGGGAAGAAAATATAGCTCTGTGTGTGTAATGGGACTAACACACTTCAAGTCCTATAGGTGCTTCTGGGAACAAAATATAGCTCTGTGTGTGTAATGGGACTAACACACTTCAAGTCCTATAGGTGCTTCTGGGAAGAAAATATAGCTCTGTGTGTGTAATGGGACTAACACACTTCAAGTCCTATAGGTGCTTCTGGGAACAAAATATAGCTCTGTGTGTGTAATGGGACTAACACACTTCAAGTCCTATAGGTGCTTCTGGGAAGAAAATATAGCTCTGTGTGTGTAATGGGACTAACACACTTCAAGTCCTATAGGTGCTTCTGGGAACAAAATATAGCTCTGTGTGTGTAATGGGACTAACACACTTCAAGTCCTATAGGTGCTTCTGGGAACAAAATATAGCTCTGTGTGTGTGATGGGACTAACACACTTCAAGTCCTATAGGTGCTTCTGGGAACAAAATATAGCTCTGTGTGTGTGATGGGACTAACACACTTCAAGTCCTATAGGTGCTTCTGGGAACAAAATATAGCTCTGTGTGTGTGATGGGACTAACACACTTCAAGTCCTATAGGTGCTTCTGGGAACAAAATATAGCTCTGTGTGTGTGATGGGACTAACACACTTCAAGTCCTATAGGTGCTTCTGGGAACAAAATATAGCTCTGTGTGTGTGATGGGACTAACACACTTCAAGTCCTATAGGTGCTTCTGGGAACAAAATATAGCTCTGTGTGTGTAATGGGACTAACACACTTCAAGTCCTATAGGTGCTTCTGGGAAGAAAATATAGCTCTGTGTGTGTAATGGGACTAACACACTTCAAGTCCTATAGGTGCTTCTGGGAACAAAATATAGCTCTGTGTGTGTAATGGGACTAACACACTTCAAGTCCTATAGGTGCTTCTGGGAACAAAATATAGCTCTGTGTGTGTGATGGGACTAACACACTTCAAGTCCTATAGGTGCTTCTGGGAACAAAATATAGCTCTGTGTGTGTGATGGGACTAACACACTTCAAGTCCTATAGGTGCTTCTGGGAAGAAAATATAGCTCTGTGTGTGTAATGGGACTAACACACTTCAAGTCCTATAGGTGCTTCTGGGAACAAAATATAGCTCTGTGTGTGTAATGGGACTAACACACTTCAAGTCCTATAGGTGCTTCTGGGAACAAAATATAGCTCTGTGTGTGTGATGGGACTAACACACTTCAAGTCCTATAGGTGCTTCTGGGAACAAAATATAGCTCTGTGTGTGTGATGGGACTAACACACTTCAAGTCCTATAGGTGCTTCTGGGAACAAAATATAGCTCTGTGTGTGTGATGGGACTAACACACTTCAAGTCCTATAGGTGCTTCTGGGAACAAAATATAGCTCTGTGTGTGTGATGGGACTAACACACTTCAAGTCCTATAGGTGCTTCTGGGAGCAAAATATAGCTCTGTGTGTGTGATGGGACTAACACACTTCAAGTCCTATAGGTGCTTCTGGGAACAAAATATAGCTCTGTGTGTGTAATGGGACTAACACACTTCAAGTCCTATAGGTGCTTCTGGGAAGAAAATATAGCTCTGTGTGTGTAATGGGACTAACACACTTCAAGTCCTATAGGTGCTTCTGGGAACAAAATATAGCTCTGTGTGTGTAATGGGACTAACACACTTCAAGTCCTATAGGTGCTTCTGGGAACAAAATATAGCTCTGTGTGTGTGATGGGACTAACACACTTCAAGTCCTATAGGTGCTTCTGGGAACAAAATATAGCTCTGTGTGTGTGATGGGACTAACACACTTCAAGTCCTATAGGTGCTTCTGGGAACAAAATATAGCTCTGTGTGTGTGATGGGACTAACACACTTCAAGTCCTATAGGTGCTTCTGGGAACAAAATATAGCTCTGTGTGTGTGATGGGACTAACACACTTCAAGTCCTATAGGTGCTTCTGGGAACAAAATATAGCTCTGTGTGTGTGATGGGACTAACACACTTCAAGTCCTATAGGTGCTTCTGGGAACAAAATATAGCTCTGTGTGTGTGATGGGACTAACACACTTCAAGTCCTATAGGTGCTTCTGGGAACAAAATATAGCTCTGTGTGTGTAATGGGACTAACACACTTCAAGTCCTATAGGTGCTTCTGGGAAGAAAATATAGCTCTGTGTGTGTAATGGGACTAACACACTTCAAGTCCTATAGGTGCTTCTGGGAAGAAAATATAGCTCTGTGTGTGTAATGGGACTAACACACTTCAAGTCCTATAGGTGCTTCTGGGAAGAAAATATAGCTCTGTGTGTGTAATGGGACTAACACACTTCAAGTCCTATAGGTGCTTCTGGGAAGAAAATATAGCTCTGTGTGTGTAATGGGACTAACACACTTCAAGTCCTATAGGTGCTTCTGGGAACAAAATATAGCTCTGTGTGTGTAATGGGACTAACACACTTCAAGTCCTATAGGTGCTTCTGGGAAGAAAATATAGCTCTGTGTGTGTAATGGGACTAACACACTTCAAGTCCTATAGGTGCTTCTGGGAACAAAATATAGCTCTGTGTGTGTAATGGGACTAACACACTTCAAGTCCTATAGGTGCTTCTGGGAAGAAAATATAGCTCTGTGTGTGTAATGGGACTAACACACTTCAAGTCCTATAGGTGCTTCTGGGAACAAAATATAGCTCTGTGTGTGTAATGGGACTAACACACTTCAAGTCCTATAGGTGCCTCTGGGAACAAAATATAGGAGCTCTGCCTGCCTGCCACGAACACACTACAAGTCCTATAGGTGCTTCTGGTAACAAAATATAGGAGCTCTGCCTGCCTGCCACGAACACACTACAAGTCCTATAGGTGCTTCTGGTAACAAAATATAGGAGCTCTGCCTGCCTGCCACGAACACACTACAAGTCCTATAGGTGCTTCTGGTAACAAAATATAGGAGCTCTGCCTGCCTGCCACGAACACACTACAAGTCCTATAGGTGCTTCTGGTAACAAAATATAGGAGCTCTGCCTGCCTGCCACGAACACACTACAAGTCCTATAGGTGCTTCTGGGAAGAAAATATAGCTCTGTGTGTGTAATGGGACTAACACACTTCAAGTCCTATAGGTGCTTCTGGGAACAAAATATAGCTCTGTGTGTGTAATGGGACTAACACACTTCAAGTCCTATAGGTGCTTCTGGGAAGAAAATATAGCTCTGTGTGTGTAATGGGACTAACACACTTCAAGTCCTATAGGTGCTTCTGGGAACAAAATATAGCTCTGTGTGTGTAATGGGACTAACACACTTCAAGTCCTATAGGTGCTTCTGGGAACAAAATATAGCTCTGTGTGTGTGATGGGACTAACACACTTCAAGTCCTATAGGTGCTTCTGGGAACAAAATATAGCTCTGTGTGTGTGATGGGACTAACACACTTCAAGTCCTATAGGTGCTTCTGGGAACAAAATATAGCTCTGTGTGTGTGATGGGACTAACACACTTCAAGTCCTATAGGTGCTTCTGGGAACAAAATATAGCTCTGTGTGTGTGATGGGACTAACACACTTCAAGTCCTATAGGTGCTTCTGGGAACAAAATATAGCTCTGTGTGTGTGATGGGACTAACACACTTCAAGTCCTATAGGTGCTTCTGGGAACAAAATATAGCTCTGTGTGTGTAATGGGACTAACACACTTCAAGTCCTATAGGTGCTTCTGGGAAGAAAATATAGCTCTGTGTGTGTAATGGGACTAACACACTTCAAGTCCTATAGGTGCTTCTGGGAACAAAATATAGCTCTGTGTGTGTAATGGGACTAACACACTTCAAGTCCTATAGGTGCTTCTGGGAAGAAAATATAGCTCTGTGTGTGTAATGGGACTAACACACTTCAAGTCCTATAGGTGCTTCTGGGAACAAAATATAGCTCTGTGTGTGTAATGGGACTAACACACTTCAAGTCCTATAGGTGCTTCTGGGAACAAAATATAGCTCTGTGTGTGTGATGGGACTAACACACTTCAAGTCCTATAGGTGCTTCTGGGAACAAAATATAGCTCTGTGTGTGTGATGGGACTAACACACTTCAAGTCCTATAGGTGCTTCTGGGAACAAAATATAGCTCTGTGTGTGTGATGGGACTAACACACTTCAAGTCCTATAGGTGCTTCTGGGAACAAAATATAGCTCTGTGTGTGTGATGGGACTAACACACTTCAAGTCCTATAGGTGCTTCTGGGAACAAAATATAGCTCTGTGTGTGTGATGGGACTAACACACTTCAAGTCCTATAGGTGCTTCTGGGAACAAAATATAGCTCTGTGTGTGTAATGGGACTAACACACTTCAAGTCCTATAGGTGCTTCTGGGAAGAAAATATAGCTCTGTGTGTGTAATGGGACTAACACACTTCAAGTCCTATAGGTGCTTCTGGGAACAAAATATAGCTCTGTGTGTGTAATGGGACTAACACACTTCAAGTCCTATAGGTGCTTCTGGGAACAAAATATAGCTCTGTGTGTGTGATGGGACTAACACACTTCAAGTCCTATAGGTGCTTCTGGGAACAAAATATAGCTCTGTGTGTGTGATGGGACTAACACACTTCAAGTCCTATAGGTGCTTCTGGGAACAAAATATAGCTCTGTGTGTGTGATGGGACTAACACACTTCAAGTCCTATAGGTGCTTCTGGGAACAAAATATAGCTCTGTGTGTGTGATGGGACTAACACACTTCAAGTCCTATAGGTGCTTCTGGGAACAAAATATAGCTCTGTGTGTGTGATGGGACTAACACACTTCAAGTCCTATAGGTGCTTCTGGGAACAAAATATAGCTCTGTGTGTGTAATGGGACTAACACACTTCAAGTCCTATAGGTGCTTCTGGGAAGAAAATATAGCTCTGTGTGTGTAATGGGACTAACACACTTCAAGTCCTATAGGTGCTTCTGGGAAGAAAATATAGCTCTGTGTGTGTAATGGGACTAACACACTTCAAGTCCTATAGGTGCTTCTGGGAACAAAATATAGCTCTGTGTGTGTAATGGGACTAACACACTTCAAGTCCTATAGGTGCTTCTGGGAAGAAAATATAGCTCTGTGTGTGTAATGGGACTAACACACTTCAAGTCCTATAGGTGCTTCTGGGAACAAAATATAGCTCTGTGTGTGTAATGGGACTAACACACTTCAAGTCCTATAGGTGCTTCTGGGAAGAAAATATAGCTCTGTGTGTGTAATGGGACTAACACACTTCAAGTCCTATAGGTGCTTCTGGGAACAAAATATAGCTCTGTGTGTGTAATGGGACTAACACACTTCAAGTCCTATAGGTGCTTCTGGGAAGAAAATATAGCTCTGTGTGTGTAATGGGACTAACACACTTCAAGTCCTATAGGTGCTTCTGGGAACAAAATATAGCTCTGTGTGTGTAATGGGACTAACACACTTCAAGTCCTATAGGTGCCTCTGGGAACAAAATATAGGAGCTCTGCCTGCCTGCCACGAACACACTACAAGTCCTATAGGTGCTTCTGGTAACAAAATATAGGAGCTCTGCCTGCCTGCCACGAACACACTACAAGTCCTATAGGTGCTTCTGGTAACAAAATATAGGAGCTCTGCCTGCCTGCCACGAACACACTACAAGTCCTATAGGTGCTTCTGGTAACAAAATATAGGAGCTCTGCCTGCCTGCCACGAACACACTACAAGTCCTATAGGTGCTTCTGGTAACAAAATATAGGAGCTCTGCCTGCCTGCCACGAACACACTACAAGTCCTATAGGTGCTTCTGGTAACAAAATATAGTAGCTCTGCCTGCCTGCCACGAGCACACTACAAGCCCCTCTTTCTCAATCAATCTTTGTAACTGAATCTATCTAACTCAATCTCTGTAAGTGAATCTCTCTAACTATCTAAATGCAGCAGAGTGTCACAGAATCAGCCTGCTCAATCTGCGCCGGAACAGCATGTGACCGGCGCAGACGGCGTGGCGGCGTTTTATAGGGGGGGGCGTGTACTACAGCCCCTGAGCTGTAATTGGCTACAGGCGTCCTGCCTGTAGCCAATTATGGCTCTTCGAGTTTCCAGGGCTGTGATTGGCCAAGCATGCGGGGTCACAGTGCATGCTTGGCCAATCATCAGCCAGCAATGCACTGCGTCGGCCGCGCCGGCCGCAATGCATTGCGGGGCCGCTCGCATCACACGAACGTGATGCGAGCGGCCAAAATAGTTCTGGGCTCGCCGAGCGAGCGAACGCCCGGTGCTCGATGCGAACGTGGGTTTGCATCGAGCACCGGGCCCATCCCTACTGATAACCATTTCCTGGCTATAAGCTTCCTAGCCAGGAATAGCATTCGTACAATTGCAATGTATGTATGAGGGGTATATTGTTCATCGTCTAACCAGCCTAATAGGCATAATTTAGGTTATGTGTGAAATGTAAGGTTCCATATACTATTAATAGTATTTACCACTGCTGTCCAGTATCTCTGGAGTTTCGGACATCTCCATAACATGTGAACCAATGTACCATTGTTAGCAAGGCAGCGGGGGCAGAGTGGTGTGTCCCTTCTATGCCATTTATGAAGTTTCTTAGGCGTGCGGTATGTACGATGTATAATAAACACATTTGGGTACGTTTTTGGGAGGAGGATAACGACACTTTAGGTACATTATCCAGTACAGTGTTCCATTCCTCATCTGTGATATGTCCCAGATCCTCTCCCCAATCTGCTCTGCACTTCAAGGTCATTGCCTTGGACACCCCCACAATATAGTTGTGGGATATATTTTACTCCATTTCTTGACCAGTTATGAAATGCCTGTAGCTTATTCAATTCTGGAAAGTTACAGTTATGCCATATACGTGACCAGTTTGAGTATCCTGTATATTGTAAGTGTTGTTTAACCTTGTTCCATATTTTGTCTATTAACCTTAATGTAGGGTATTGACTCTGGCTTCCCAGTTCACCTGCCTCTATGCATTTCACTATTTCATCACCAGATAGCTGAGTTATAATAATATTTCTGATTGGGTCTGAGGGCTCAGGGCGTAACCAGCCAGTTAAATGTTGCAGCTGAGCCACTATAAAGTAATAAAATGGGTTAGGTACTGCAAGACCTCCTGATTCTTTGGCTTCTTGTAGCGTTTCAAGTTTAATTCTTGGGACTTGTTTCCTCCAAATCAGAGTACGATATATGGTATTACATTTTTTAAACACATGAATGGGAATCCAGAGAGGGGTGTTGTGTAAAGCATATAATATCTGTGGGTTCCAGACCATCTTTATCAGGTTGCAGCGGCCAACTACCGATAGTGGCAACCTTATCCAGCTGGTCGTTTTTTCCTGAAATTTTTTAAAGAGTGGATCTATATTTATCATATATATATATATATATATATATATATATATATATATATATATATATATAATGGTTGAGATTGGGATTTATAACTATCCCCAAATATTTAAATTTCTCCACTACTTTAATTTGCTCAGCTAACTGAGGCAGGGGTCCATTTAGTGGGTCTAGGGGTAGTATTGTAGAGTTTGGGGATAGTTGGTGTATTAGTGTTAAGTATAGTTCAAGCTTTAATGGCTGAGCTATTGGTATGTTAAAGGTTTAAATATAGTTTGAGCTTTGATGGCTGAACTATTGATATGTAAAAGATGTTGTAAGTTAATGGTGTAATTTTAGTAATATGGTTATAAATAAACTATTATTAGTAAATTGTATTTATTATGCCAAAAATAAAGGGCCGTGGCCATTTTTATCCATGTGTACAGTTTGATTGTATTTATTTATTTATTCATGTTTAATATGAGTTTTCAGCCTCTGGTCCCATGGAAGGCAAGAAAAGCTCAATAGTGACCTCTGCCTCTGGGAACAGGGACTGAAACAAAAAGACAGTTACATTTAAATTAACTTAATTGGTTACTTACCTGTTAACAAAAAACTTTATTTAAAACTTCTGGAAGCTTCTGAAAAAGTCAGGTGACTAGAGGAACCTATAAGAAAAAATAATACATTTTTAACGGTCATCAGAATAACGGCAGCAGTTCAAGAAGAAGCATCCCTCCCCCCCTCCCTATGTCGCGGTCCTTGTTATGTGGCTGGTCCCTTCTGCTGTAAGGGGATAGGTGGTGTATTGGTGTTAAATATAGTTTGAGCTTTAATGGCTGAGCTATTGGTATGTAAAAGATGTTGTAAGTTAAAGGTGTAATTTTAGTAATATGGTTATAAATAACCTATTATTGGTAAAACGTATTTATTATGCCAATAATAAAGGGCCTGCAGACATTTGTATCCATGTGTACAGTTTGATTGTATTTATTTATTTATTCAAGTTTTCAGCCTCTGGTCCCATGAGTTACTCATAAGTCCACTGAACTAGTGCTGCTACCCCAAAATAAACCTTATGGTAAACAGGATGAGATAGAGACTCATGTGCTAGGATGGTCCCAGCATCCAAACGTCCATTTAAAGAGAAAAAAAATCCAGCACCACAGTGTCTCAAAAATAAAACGTATACAATTTTATTAAATCAATTCAATAAAAGGAATCAATATCTGAAGCATTGATTCCTTTTATTGGATGGATTTAATAAAATCGTATTTGTTTTATTCTTGAGACATCGTGGTACCGGATTTGTTCCTCTTTGAATGGAAGTTACTTATAAATGGCTGTGCATGCCTAGAATGTCTGGCCCTGTAACATGAATGACTCATTCATTCAGGGCCCACATATAAACATTAATTGTGTGTTACCAGTGGTGGTGGTGCCCGCTGATCACACACTATTATTCACCAACCTCCTAGCAACAAAAAAAAACACTAGGATGCACTCTGCATGTAAACAATACAACAAATATTTACATGCATGCACTGTAAAAATGCCAAAATACTCTTCCCTAAACATGGGACTTGGGTTTTCAGGATTATTAGAACATTGCTCCAATAAACAGAGGTAAACGCCTCCAATGCATAGGCACATTGCATTTAAAATAGCTGAGTTCAGACCCTTAAAAGAAAGCTATAAGCATCTATGAGACCACAATCTGGCCTCAATATTCAGATGGTAGAATTATATGTGTTTAGAGGGGCTTGTGTTAGCGTGCCCCTTTAGCATTAGCACCCTGGGTATAGACACTGAGAATATTAATATTGTTAGAAAATCTGTCGCTAGGGTTGAGCTGGGCCTGGCAGGAGTGTGGTTGTTTAGAGGTAACTTATTTTTGGTAACTGATGAGTGGAAAGTTGTGTGTGTGAAGCCATATCGAGTGGAAGGCCAGATCAAGTGAAAGGGGAACCTCACTACCCAGAGGAAGTGCTGTTATTTTGAGATGGGAAAGCCATTGAAATGTATGTCTTCTTTACCTGGAGCATACTTTCACCAGGAAACCATACTAATATGGAAATGTTACAGGTGGCTTTACCAATACCAAATCACCATAGAAGGTATTATTTGCGCTGGACTGTACCTTGATATGTGCTCAGTTTTCCTCCTGTAATCCGCAACATCATGTTTTACCCTATTCTTTTGCAGATACTCCTGTCTGTGTATGTTGATACCAGGGCCACAAATCCAAAATAACCAAGAGGTAGAAGAGAGAAGGGTAAAAGGTTAGTCAACAATGGACTGTAGGGGCACTGAAAAGGTTAACCTGCACAAACAGTATTTCTCTCATGGCCTATTCACACAACTGTGTGCATTAGCACCCATATTTCTGCATGTTGCGTTAAAGATGTTCATGCACCTTAAATGTACTGAAAAACATAACATGAAATAATGCACCTGCATTTGGTAGTGCAGTGCACCAGCAATACAATGTTCTGTATTATTGCACAGGTGTAATTAGGTATATCTTATACAGTATATGTATGTTGTGGGGTATTAAGAATGAATGACTAAGAATCACAACATACATATACCACAAGTTATCCCACAATCCGTTAATGTTCAATTAAACAGGTTTTAGCACACATCGTAATGCAAAAGTGTGACTCCATCTTCAAACTACAAAGGCATTCTGCCAAGGTTAGCATCCTTGACAGCTAGACACACAAAGAGAGACAATTAAGAAAAATAAGAATGTGCTACTAAAGAAGAAATTGTCAGAACGCTTCACCATGGTAGTTGTTACCATAGGACAAATGAAAACCCTGGATAATTATTGAATAAAGAGCTGTGCTATCAACACTGGTGGGTGTCTTTGTTCCATTACAAAGCTTGGAGGCCAATAAACAAGATGTACAATTTTCCAGAACCATTGAACAATGTAGGTATGCTGGCTAGCACTGCCTATGCTGTCATGCCATGCTTGTTGAGATGTTACCTAAGTGGGACCTATGTTGAGATCAGGGACGTGCGGTGAGATCGGATGGCTGGTAAGGCACTGGCTAGTATCAGAGTACCAGATACACACAGGTTACATATGCTGCGATCATTAGAGTGGGAGCAATAATTATAGCACTAGACCTCCTCTGTAACTCTAAACATGTAACCTGTAAAACATTTTAAAGTGTCACCTATGGAGATTTATAAGTACTGAAGTTTGGCGCCATTCCACAAGTGTGCGCAATTTTAAAGTGTGACATGTTAGGTATCTATTTACTTGACATAGCATCATCTTTCACATTACACAAAAAAAAATGGGCTAGTGTTAGTGTCTTTTTTTTATTTTTTATTCATGAAACAGTTTTTTCCACAAAAAAAAACGTGTTTAAAAAAAATTGCTGCGCAAATACCGTGTGACATAAAAAGTAGACTTTTTTTAAAACGACCACCAATTTATTCCCTTGGGTGTCTGCTAAAACAATATATATAATGTTTGGGGGTTCAGAGTAAGTTTCTAGCAAAAAAAATATGATTTTTACATGTAGGAGAGAAGTATGTAATATACAAAATAATTTATTATATATTGTTTTTAAGGTAATTTACTATATTTTTTAAACCTGTACTCAAGCAGGTGGCTTAATGGACAAATTACTAAAGTTTGAAGTTATAACTTCCAACCAGTATTTTCAAAGTAAATAGATAAATAGTAAATTATTATGTTATAACATATAGCATATAAAAATATGATTTAGCTTGAATACAACAGTACCTTTTCAACCGAATCAGTTTCTCTCTCTTAACTGTGTGAGAAAAGCATGGGATTATGGGTAAATCTTATACACATAAACACATGTTTTTCCTTGTAGATAAGAGGGCTGGGCTGGAAGGGTCTTTTAGACACATGCCCCTTCTATGACATTGCATGCACCTTCTATGACACAGCGGGGACCAATGGTACTTTACCATTGGTCCAAGTCTCCAAGCTGTTCATTGAGCTCAGTGCCTCTGACAAGCAGTGAGAGGCACTGTGAGCTCAACCTCTCAGTCTGCTGCAAACAGAGTGTGTCAGCTTGTATTTAACCACTTGATAACTGATAAGGCTGCACTGGTGGGCACTGATAAGGTGGCACTGGTGGGCACTAATAGGCATCACTGGTGGGCACTGATAGGTGGCACTGGTGGGTGGCACTGAAGGGCACTAATAGCTGGCACTGATAGATGACACTGATGTGCACTGATGGGTGGCAGTGGTGGGCACTGGTAGGTGACACTGATAGGCAGCACTGCTAGATGGCACTGATGAGGCACTGATTGGCACCACTGGTGGGCATTGATAGGTGGCACTTGTGGGCACTGATAGGTGGCACTGATGTACTGCGGGCACTGATTGGTTGGCACTGAGGGCACTGATTCGTGGCACTGCTTGGATCTGTGATCACTCGAGTATCATTGACTTGGGTGATCACAGCGCGTGCCCCCTTCAGGGGGGGCATGGTCAGCTTTGAAAGGGGAGGACATCAATAGACTGCCTCCCGGCAAAGCAGAGCCACGCTGTAGCCATCCTTCGTCTATACCGCGGATCTGAACAGGTTAAAGTGGCCGCTCTGTATTTAGCTTCTGACAAGAGGTGCAAGGAGCCCCATATCTCTGGACCATAGGTCGTCGAAGCCCCAAATTTTTACTAGTGGTGGGATAGGCCACATACCCCCACCAAAGTAGCCGAGCTACGACCCTCAAAGCCCTTTTTATTTTTATTTTTTTTTTATGTTCATGGCACGTCCTCCCCTGCCTCCCCTGACTACATGTCCCTGTTTGAGATCTGTGTCTGTATGAGGAAAAAAGTGTTAAAAGTAGAATAGGGGTGCAAAGTCTATTAGAACAAAGGGGATGGGGAAGAGTTAGGACCTCTGTCAGTTTCGGAAAGCTATCTGATTCTCCATTATAGAGATCTATTCTTGTATTCTGTCTTGCTGACATTCGTTTCACCAGACAGGAAGCAAGTCCTCTGATGGGTTTATTTCATTAAGGTAAGAGGTTCTAGCTTTATCTACTTTAGAAAAGAATTGTTGTTCTCAATGATTTAGGTATTATGCCTTAAAATCAAGTTCACAAAGATTATATTCACTTGCTTCTTGCTCCTAGAAATGCTACTACTTTCCATCTGGCATTAACTGTGGGGGTTCTGTGAAGCGTCAAATGTGGAGATTAGAAAACAAAAGTTACTACAGGGGAGGCTAACCCCACCACCACCACCAAAAATAAATATATATATATATATACACACATTGTTGAATGTTATAGTGTATTCTTTTTTTTTTTGTCATCATAAGGTGCTTTTCTTAAAAATGTGATCTGAAAGGAAAAATATCCTACACATAGGTGTACCCTATGGCAGTGGTCAAGTACCTCCAACGGGCCATGTTTTCAGGTTTTCCTTCATTTTGCACAGCTGCTTTAAATCAATATCAATGACATGGTATTGATAAGAGCTATTTTATCTAAGGGAAGTTCCCAAAACATGGCCCGTTGGGGGTACTTGAGGACTGAGGTTGAGAACCACTGCCCTTTGGTGACCTTTCCATCTAAAAATGTTAGTTTCCTAGCTGTCATTACCTCTGAGTTTGTAACTTTCAGAATTCCTGACACAGAACAAGTATGCAGAGAAGGCCTGCCAACGATTAACTGACTTTTGTGAACTGTATATTTGTGTTGGGTCAGTGACCAAAAATACTGGAGCCAAAGACAGCCTTGCAAAGGTTTCAGGGAGAGGCAGCTCCCATACATATTTCCATATAAATCATGTATTTTATGGATTACCTAAACTCAAGCCCACACCTAGTTAACTCTTGGATTGTTAAGAGTAACAATCCTCAATAATAATAAAAAAGCAGGGAATTCTACTGCGTGTGCACAGTGCTTATAAATCAGTCTAATTGCAACTTCAACTGTGCACTGAACTGAAATAAAAAAAAAAAACGATCAGTCTTCTTAGACCCCTTTCACACCACAAAGCCTATAGCGTCGGCGGTAAAACGCCGCTATTTTTAGCGGCGTTTTACCGTCAGATTTGCGGCGCATTTCGGCCGCTAGCGGGGCGCTTTTACCCCTCGCTGGCAGCCGAGAAAGGGTTACAACCCCCCGGCAAAACACCACAATAGCAGCGTTTTGCCGGCGGTATTACAGCGCTGCCCCATTGATTTCAATGGGGAGCAGCGCTGGAGGCGCAGTGGAGGAGCGTTGAGTTCACCGCTCCTTCACCGCTCCAAAGAAGCTGCTGGCAGGACTTTTCCTGACGTCCTGCCAGCGCACCGCTGCAGTGCAATGGCCTCGGGCTTTCACACTGCAGACAATGGTGCAGCTGTTTAAGGGCATATTGCACAGAGCCGATCCGCCCTATACACTCACTATGCAAGATGCATAGGGCCCCGCTGCTGTGGGGGGGCCCCCAAGGGTGGATCGGCTCTGCTTCCCGAGCTCCAATCTCCTCCTCCCTCTCCTCCTCTTGTCACACAGCGGGAGTCGGAGGACCGCTGTGTCTCAGAGCTGACTGAAACCTTCGGCCAGCGCTAAGACAAAGATCCAGCTCGTGTGATAGATACAGTGTTCTGTCTATCACACAAGCTGGTCTAGGAGGAGGGTGGGACTTTTGTCATAGCGCGGCATAACATTTCACATTGAGCTCCGTGACACAGCGGGAGATGCCTGCTGTGCATAATCCACTGGCACTGACTGGTGAGGCTACATTGATTGCCACAGTAAGACTGCAATGATGGGCACCATTAGGCTGCAATGATGATGGGCGCAGTAAGGCTGCAAAGATTGGCATGGTGAGGCGGCAATGATTGGCATGGTGAGGCGGCAATGATTGGCATGGTGAGGCGGCAATGATTGGCATGGTGAGGTGGCACTGTGAACACGGCGAGGCTGCAATGAAAAGCATGGTAAGGCTGCAATGATAAGCATGGTAAGGCTGCAATGACTGGCATGGTGAGATGGCAATGATGGGCACTGTGAGGCGGCAATTATTAACACGGTGAGGCTGCAATGATATGCATGGTAAGGCTGCAATGATTGCCATGGTAAGGCTGCAATAATGGGCACAGTGAGGCTGCAATGATTGGTGCGGTGAGGATTTAAGGAAGGCTCTCTGGGGACCCTGATGCAAGGAGGGGCTCTCTGAGGACACTGATGTAAGGGGGGCTTTCTGGGGACCCTGATGTAAGGAGGGGCTTTCTGGGGACCCTGACGTAAGGGGAGGCTCTCTGGGGACCCTGATGTAAGGGGAGGCTCTCTGGGACCCTGATGTAAGGAGGGGCTTTCTAGGGGCCCTGACGTAAGGGAAGGCTCTCTGGGGACCCTAATGTAAGGAGGGAGGCTCTCTGGGGACCTATGCTCACGGCATCATGGGTCAGGTAGAGGGCCCCTTAGTAGAATTTTGCTTAGGGCCCCAGGGAGGTCAGGATCGGCACTGGTATTGCAGGCGCTATTTCTAACGATATAGCGCCTGCAATATGCCCTTGGTGTGAAAGGGGTCTTAGTTCTGTTCTGTGGACTACAGAACACCTTCCCAAATGTTATGCAGATGAAAAGAGAGACAAGTTGCTGCAGGTAAAATCAGGAGATTAGTTTAGGGTGACAATGCTCCTCCTCCACAGATACAGTACACTGAGTGAATACTGTCACTGTAAGGCAAAAAATGTGCTACTGGCAGGATCACTAAGTAAAATTAAAGTCCAAAAACCTGAAAAAAAAATCAAAGGGCTGGTAAGCTACAATATACAGTAACACTTTTTTGTTAGCAGAAGAGTCGCTATGCATTTGCATGTACCTTTCTCACTTGCTTCCGAAAAGACAAAAATCATAAAGAATACGTTTGTACTTTGACTAGGTTTGCTTTAAAGCCTAGGGTACACTATTCCTCAGAACTTGATGTTACACCAAAATGAATGCTTTAACCATATATTATTTATATACATTACATCCAGTGCACCTAAAGTAAGATTTCAATGTATTCCCACATAATTAGAACTTCTGTATAACATGCAACTGATTAAAGGTACATATCATATTCTTAGACCTTGCTCACATTTTAATTTCCATGTTACTAAATAAAGTATGTATGAAGATAACTATGAAATACAGCATTTGATTTGGAATTCTGTTTATAACAACTTTTAGCTATTTTTTCATAGTCTCTCCTCCAATTCTATTTAGCTGAGCCTGAACATATCTGTTACATTTTATGCACAACTGCAAGCTTTTTTATTCGCATTTGGTGTGAATGAACCCTTAAATAGTACAGTGCATTTTAAAATGCACTCAAATGGTTAATTATTGTTATTAATAATAGCATTCTGTGTTAGGGCAACCAGACGTCCCTGTTTTTTGGGGACAGACATCAATCTTAGGAGGCTGCCTTCTGGTAAAAAGTGCCCCTAATTTTATCACCATTTCAAAAATAGCATCCCTAATGCTGTGCTAATTTATCCTAATTCACAAATGGCACCCCATTATGGGGTATTCACATTGTAACTCTTAAATGATATGCTACCTGTTCCATGAAGAGGTGGAAGGGGAATTGTGTTTGGATCAGCTCCCAGCTGTTTCACATCACCTGCCCTCCCAGCTTGTGCAGACTTACAAGCGGGATGTGAGGAGGTAAAGGAAATGCCACTTTGCTGTGGCATTTACCCCTGGGCAGATATTTGTATGGCTTTGGTAGTAAGTCAAATTAGTATACTGTGGTACTTTTGTGGGTGTCGTTAAAAGTGAGTATGGTCAATAGGATAGCCCCTTGTTTTTTTTTTTTTATTGTGAAAATCTGGTTTTCCATGTAGACATCATCTTTATAGTTAGCGCTCTGTACATACTCTACATACATTACTATTTGGTGTAAAATCTAGAGCCATATATAAACTAGTGATCAAGCAATGGAGGACATTATCAGTATGACAGCCTTCAAATTTATTTGCAGACACCTTACTGTCCCTGCTTTCCACTAAACTATGAGCAGTATATGGAAGAGAATTAGCAGAAAGGCGGTATTAAAGATGCTGTAAGGTGATATATAGTATCAAGAGGCCATGACCAAACTGGTAAACTATTTCATGTCTGGTGGACATTTCCAGAGATTTGCAGATTTTTGATTTGCATATACTTTAACCACTTCATCCCCGGAAGGTTTTACCCCCTTAATGAGAACTTTTTTCAATTTGGCACTGCGCTGCTTTAACTGGTAATTGCACGGCCATGTAATGCTGTACCCAAACAAAATTTGCACCCTTTTTTTCCCATAAATAGAGCTTTCTTTTGGTGGTATTTGATCACCATTGGGATTTTTATTTTTTGCGATATAAATGAAAAAATACCAAAAAGTTTGAAAACAAATGATATTTTCTACTTTTTTTAATAAAAAAAAATCCGAGTCATTTAGGCCAAAATGTATTCAGCCACAGGTCTTGGGTAAAAAAAAAATCAATAAGCGTATACTAATTGTTTTGGAGGTAGTACAAAATCCCCCCAAATGACCCTTTTTTGGAAAGTACAAACCCCAAGGAATGTGCTGAGAGGCATGTTGAGCCCATTGAATATTCAATTTTTGAGTGATTGAAAATTAAAAAAAGATGCAAAAAAAATATATTTTTTTTAACAAAGTTGTCACCAAAATTGTATATTGCTCACACGTGCCATAGGTATATGTGGAATTACACCCCAAAATACATTCTACTGCTTCTCCTGAGTACGGGGATACCACATGTGAGAGGCTTTTTGGGAGCCTAGCCGCGTACAGGACCCCAAAAACCAATCATCACCTTCAGAATTTCAAAGGGCGTAAATTGCTCATTCCACTTCCTCACTACCTATGACAGTTTCGAAGGCCATAAAATGTCAAGATAGCACAAAACTCCCCCAAAGGACCCCGTTTTGGAAAGTAGACACCCCAAGATATTTGCTGAGAGGGATGTTGCGTCCATGGAATATTTCATATTTTGCCACACGTTTTGGAGAAATGTACCCATTTTTTTTTTACACAAAGTTGTCATTAAAATGACATATTGCTCAAACATGCCATGGGTATATGTGAAGTTACACCCCAAAATACATTCTGCTGCTTCTCCTGAGTATGAGGATACCTCATGTGTGAGACTTTTTGGCAGTCTAGCCACATACAGGACCCTGAAAATCAATCACCGCCTGCAGGCTTTCTAAGGGCGTAAATTGTTGATTTCACTCCTCCCTATCTATCACAGTTTCGGAGGCCATGAAATGCCCAGATAGCACAAATGACTGCTTATTGGAAAGTAGACACCCCAAGCAATTTGCTAAGAGGCATGTTGAGTATTTTGCAGATCTCACTTTTTGTCACAAAGTTTTGAAATTTGAAAAAAGAAAAAAAAAAAGTCCTTTCCTTTCTTCATTTTCCAAAACAAATGAGAACTGCAAAATACTCACCATGCCTCTTAGAAAATACCTTGGTGTGTTTACTTTCCAAAAAAGGTGTCCAAAATTTGGGTTATTTGGGGGGGGGGGTTGAACTGTCCTGGCATTTTATGCCCAACATTAGAAGCTTATGCCACACATCACCCACTCTTCTAACAACTTGAAGTCCAAGCCCTTTCTGACACTTTGTTTACATGAGAAAAAATTTTTTTTTGCTAGAAAATCACTTTGAACCCAAAACATTATATGTTTTTTTTAAAGCAAAGGCCCTACAGATTAAAATCGGTGATTAAAATGGTGGAGCGCTTGTTTTTACACTGAATTCTGCCTTGTTCCTGTGTTTTATCTATGTGTTTTTTTAAATAAAATATACATTCTTCACTATTTGGGGCTCCTTCCTCTTCCCTCCATGATTTATATGCCTTTTATCCGGGAGAACAAAAAGCGAAACTATACCCCAGATGTGACAGAGTGACAGACCAAGCCCCAATACAGATTCAGGATACAGAGCTCGGGAGATCATTATTGATTTGTGCTGTTTACCTTACAGCAGTGAGGTAAATTACTTACAGATAAAATCAACACCCACAAAGCTAGGCAGCCAGAGATTGCAGAGATTCCACACCCCAAAAACACTTAATCGGTGACATCGGCATCAAGGGCTTGATAGCTGCTGCTAATCCAGAAATGATTTTTTTTTTTTTATTAAATGTCAGTCTATCAACAGAGTCTGTGGACAGACACAATCTGTCACGTACCTGGTGGTGCGAGCCCAATATTGCAGAGAGAGACCTCCCTTGCATCTTCCACTCCTGGTTCCCTGGTAGGGTGACAGGAGACCCAGGAGTGAGGAGGAGCACGGGTGCCTGGCAGGATCAACAGACTGCTGGAGTGACACAGGGTCAACTCAGCGGACAAGGTGAGTGAACTGGATAGCAGAGTAGACCGGATCTGGACAGGTAAGCTGGTTCAGCAGGCAACAGGATAGCAGAGCAGGCTGGGTCTGGATGGACAGCTTAGCAGATCGGATAGAAGAGCGGGTTGGATCTGGATGGACAGCACAGCAGACTGGATAGCAGAGCAGGCCGGATCTGGACAGGTAAGCTGGTTCAGCAAGCAAAATGGATAGCAGAGCAGGCTGGGTCTGGATGGACAGCTTAGCAGACTGGATAGCAGAGCAGGTTGGATCTGGATGGACAGCACAGCAGACTGGATAGCAGAGCAGGCCGGATCTGGACAGGTAAGCTGGTTCAGCAAGCAAACAGGATAGCAGAGCAGGCTGGGTCTGGATGGACAGCTTAGCAGACTGGATAGCAGAGCAGGTTGGATCTGGATGGACAGCACAGCAGACTGGATAGCAGAGCAGGCTGGATCTGGACAGGTAAGCTGGTTCAGCAAGCAAACAGGATAGCAGAGCAGGCTGGGTCTGGATGGACAGCTTAGCAGACTGGATAGCAGAGCAGGCTGGGTCTGGATGGACAGCTTAGCAGACTGGATAGCAGAGCAGACCGGAACTGGACAGGTAAGCTGGTTCAACAAGCAAACAGGATAGCAGAGCAGGCTGGGTCTGGGTGGACAGCTTAGCATACTGGATAGCAGAGCAGGTTGGATCTGGATGGACAGCACAGCAGACTGGATAGCAGAGCAGGCCGGAACTGGACAGGTAAGCTGGTTCAGCAAGCAAACAGGAAACAGGACTTCAGAACGAACTGGATCAATACAGGTGATCAGGTTCAGCACAGGAAACAGGACTTCAGAGCGGACTGGATCAATACAGGTAATCAGGTTCAGTACAGGAAACAGGACTTCAGAACCGACTGGATCAATACAGGAGATCAGGTTCAGTACAGGAAACAGGACTTCAGAACGGACTGGATCAATACAGGTGATCAGGTTCATCAGAACAGACCGGGTCTGGAATCAGGCTGGCAGCGAGGTATCAGGGGATAAGGCAGAAGAGTGGTCACAATCAAGCCAAGTTCGGGTACGGGCAGATAGCAGAATAGTCACAGGTAGGCCGGGTCAAACAGGGCAGAGGTATCAGGATCAGGTTACATTCACCACAACGCTGTAGAGCAGACAGCGGGGACCGTCTGCTCAGGCCAAGTTTAAATAGGCTTACCTGGTGCCAACAGGAGCGCGCACCTGCCTCCCTGTGCACGCGCCCGCGCGCGGCCGCACACGTGCACCGGCGCGCATGCGCATGCGCAGTGGCGCCTGTGGGCTAGGACGGCCAGGGTACAGGTTTCTGGCAGGATCTTCATGACACAATCATTTATCTGTCACAAAACCTCCGACAGCACTGAATGCCCCTTTCGAAAGCACACTGGATGCAGGGAAGCCCAGCTGCTAAATTGCATACTTGGCAAGTTCTGGCCAGTGGTCTATTCTCATGACCCATTAAACCAGTGGATCATCGACTGGAAAGTTCTCCATGTCCGTTTTTTGCCCCTAAATAATTTCCCACCATATGATGCAGATGTTGCCAATGAGATGTGGAAGCTGACAGCCCTGGGCACCGAGGACTAAAAAATATTTTCAATGCTGAGGCGGCCCACTTCTCCACTGCTCCTCCTTTGACCAACAGAAGCCCCATAGTTACCTTTTCCATGAGACTGTAACCTACCAGAGTCTGAAAAGGCGTTACATAAACTCCTATTTAATGTGTCCTCAAGATATTTCATCCTCTGCTTCCTCTGTAGGGACGAGACACCCCTTGAAAGGGTGGTCAAGGAGGGTTGTCAACCAATAATGATCCTTAACCTTGATGCCACAAATTTTCTGGTCCTTTCACAGGCTTTGAAGAATAAGGATAGCCATGCACCACAAGTTTACAGAGGCATGAGAAGCAGAGTCCTCATGGTCACTGAGGATTACAGTATATAGAACTGTCTCCTCCTAGCCACGTACTACTCCCAAGGGTTCTGGGGAATGAAAACCCTCTCTTATGTCTTCTTCTGCTCCAATGCCTCCAAATCTGCCAGAATCCTCCTTCTCTTTCTCCTCTTGTGTGTTCTGTGACATCGCAAGAATAGTGTCTGCATAAAGTGGGCCTTGAGAGGAAAGGAAGTCCTTCTCTTCCTCTTGCTGCTCGGCCTCGAGTGCCCTGTCCATAATAACACACAAAGTCTGCTCCAACAGGAACACAAGAGGAATTGTGTCACTGTTGCATGCATTGTCACGGCTTACCATCCTTGTTGCCTCCTTAAGTGGTGACAGTACAGTGCATGCATCCTTTATCAGCAGCCATTAGCGTGAGTAAAAAGAGGCGATCCGCCCTAAGCCTGTCGTTGTGTCATACTCACACAGATATTCATTGACGGCCCTCTGCTGCATGTGCAGCCGCTGCAGCATTACCAAAGTTGAGTTCCACATGGTGGGCATGTCATCATTCAGGCAGTTTACGAGCAGGTGGCATTCCTGCTGAATTTCAGCCAAACAAACACTGGATGTGTATAATCGCCTGAAATGGCTACAGACTCTTCTGGCCTGCTTCAGAAGATCTTGCAACCCTGGGTACCTGTTTAAGAAACCCTGCACCACTGAATTGAGGACATGTGTCAGGCATGGCACATGTTTCAACTTTCCCTGTCAAAGGGCGAACATGAGGTTAGTGCCATTATCGCACAGCACCATTCCTGGCTCAAGCTGGCATGGAGTGAACCACCTCTTGGCCTGCCCCTGCAAAGCTGAAAGAGTCTATGTTCAGGTGTGGCTCCTGTCCCCTAGAAAGACCATTGGAGCATCCTTTAACCTGACTCATTGAGAAGGGCATAGAGGAGTAGGAGCAGGAGGAGGGGGTGGAGCTGACAAATCTTGCACCATCACCACAGCTGTATAGAGACGTGGCAGCAAAACAAACTCCAGCACTGAGCCCTGTCCAGGAAAAAAAACTGTCATTGTGGTACAGCACATTCTGCAAATTCACAGAAAGGGGCAGAATCCACCAGACGAAAAGGCAGGAGTTGTAAAGCCAGGAGCTTGAACAAGCTGGAATTTAGATGCTGGGCATGTGGGTGGCAGTGACTGAATTTTTTTTCACTGCAGCAGCTGGGACAGAGACATTTCCCTGCCATACTCTACAGCTGGTGGTGTGCTGCTGGCAGATGTGCTGCAAGGCCCTTTGACACCTTTTGCTATACCCTCATCCCTGCCAGTGGAGGCTGCTGAGAGGTCATGAGATATAGCAGGGGGTAGACCTGAAAGGTGAGAAGGAAGGAGGAGAAGAATGCGTCCCTTTTGTGGGGCTTTCAGATAAAATTGCCAACGGGCGAGTGGTGGGAGGATTAAATGCCTTGTCCAGCATGTGGAACCCAAATGGCTGGTGTTGTTGCCATTCTTGATCTGCTGGAGGCAAAGTTTGCAAATTGCAACAGTGCGATCGGATGCACATGTGCTAAAAAAAGGCCCAGACTGCTGAGCTGTGGGAAGTGGGCTGGGAGATAACATTCTGATGGAATAGGGCGGCTACTCTCTACTCTTCCATGATGGCTGCCTCTGGTGACATCCTGCCTTATTGGGGTTGTGGCTCACCCTCACTTTCCTCCTATGCTCTATCCGGCACCTGAGACATGTCAACGACCTTATCATCATCACCCTGCCCATCCTCATCCTCACTGGAGCCAATTTGGCAATATGCTGCGGCTGGGGGAACATGACGGCCATTTTTTTGTTTATCAGTGTTCTCCCCTCTCTGTAGGCTCATGTTCCTACCATCCTCAACCCCAGAGACATGTAGGGAGAAGCTGTACACGTTTCATGTTTGCTGTATTCTTGCAAGTGCAATAATTTTTAATAAATATATTGTTGTATCAATGAGACTTCACCATGGTTAGTGTTTCTGTAATTTCCATGTCTGTTGGATGACTTAACAGCCAACCATAGTGGTTGTGTGATCAGGCAGACCTTCCTGCCCCCTGGGTATAACAATCCAGTTAAAGGGATTTTGTGGATGGGTGGAAATGGCTTAATATCTGAATATCAAAATACCTAGAACCCACATTGTCCTCTAAAACTGAGGTAGAGGTTAATACCAAGTATAGAATATAACATCCTCTCGTCATTTTTTTTTTTTAGAGAAACCCTATTCAATGCCCCAAATATTTCTCTGCTCCTGCTTGCAAATGCAGTTTGAAAAGTTCAGTAAATGTCCAGCATGTTGAAGTCACCTATAATTAAAACCTCTCCCATCATTATCATTAAAATTACCTCATCAATCACCAGATTATCATAATCCTCAGATTTCCTATTCCAAAGGCCATACACGCTTCAAATTTCTGTTGTTCAGGGTGGAAATTCATCAGTTTTTTTTTAATTAGTATTGTTTTAATCCTTATATAGTTATGTCCTTATACTCTTGATAAATGGCAAATCCACCACCCCTCTTTGCTGTATAGTGCATTCCCTGGTATGGTTATTACCCATTCTTTTGAATCTCTGAACCTGAAGTCTGGATTACAACAAACTCCAAATTATATAGACATAAGAGCTTACAGGCACTGTTTTTGCTGCTAGATTTTTAAGATAGCCATGCATGCAGCTTATTTCAGCCAGTTCCTGATAAACTGGCTTAAATTTGCTCAATGGGTATCCCTGATGGCTGCCTCCTGCCCGACATCTGTTGAAATAGAAGGAGGCAAAGAAAATTGTTGACTGAAAACCACTGTATCCAATCAGATGCAGGCACCATTGAGGTATTTTGGCAGCTGGCAGGCCTGGCTATCAAATTACAACAGCATCAACGGGAGAATCACCATGTAGCGTGGATGTAAGAATCTGTTCGATTTCATCCTTCAGGCTGAATGGAAAACATATACTGTACTGTATATGTGTATAGCCAACTTTAGTACCATTATCTTTACCTGCATTTGCCACCCTGTCAGCCAAGTCCTTACAATCACAAACTGTCACATTTGTTATAACCTGCTGGGGAAAGAAATGTTTTTTATCAGTTAAATTTCTGCCCCATTTCTCAGTTCAAATGCTTGTTCAAAAACTCCTAAATTGCATACTAAGTAGCATAGTTCCCTTGTTATGAATGTGAAGGAATGGGATTATAACGGTGCTAATAACAAATGGTTCATAACAAGTTAAATAAAAATATAATTTCTTTATTAGTGCAAAAAGGTGAAAAAGACAGTAAACAAGGAGTATTGAAACTATAGAGCCACTCAGATTATACTCTATATAACCTCTAAAAATGTAAAGATTAGGGCTGTGCAAATTAAAGATTAATTCCTCAATTAATAGTTAATTTTTTTGATCAATCAAAATTCTTTTGATTGGTACTCACCTCTCCGGTGACGTCACCAGACTCCTCCCCCTTCCCCAAGTGCCTCCGTCTGCTAACGAAGGGAAGGGGGAGGAGTCCGGTGACGTTGAAGTTCTGACTGAACGTAACGCGTATGGGGGAGAAGCTACACATGACGTCACCCGCTGCTGCCCTACGGAACACACACAATTGTCAGCTTTACATGCTGTGTTTTTATCATCGTTATGTGAGTAGTTTGTGTTTGAACACAAAAATGTAATCTTAAGCGGTGAGCACATAGATCTTTTCCTTCTACCCATGACCTGGCATCCTTGCTGAGATCTAAAGAGACATGAGAGAAGTTTATGGTCTGTGTTAACCCTTTTGATACCCGCTTGCATGACCACCTGTTTGCACAGGTGAGAGTAATTAGTTAGACCAGAGGTGGAGGGATTGTCATGCTACTGTGGGAAAAAAAATTACTTACGTCAGTGCTACAGTTTAAATTTAAAATGTATTTGTGTGAACTTTGAAGTTAAGTCATGGATTGTAGAAACTAACTAGTGTCGGGTGATTGTATATAGTGTATACCACATTTACCACTGACTAATGCAGAGTTGCAGTGCAAGGAGATTAGCTAAAAGTAGTTGGATCTGTATGTGCGTTATAATTAATCGAAATTAGTATATTAATCGATTTAAAAAAAAAATTGATTAATCGAACACGAAAATTTTAATCAGTAACAGCCCTAGTAAAGATACAACCCACCTTGTGATGACCCTGACTCACAATTTAAAATAAATCCTTTTGTACAGAAAGCAAATCATTCTGGGACAAATCGCTGCTGCCAAGGTGCACAACATTGTCAACATGGCAATCTTGACTGGCTTTCTTGACAATATTTAAAATGCGATTCTTGTCTATCCTAAATGCACCACCAAAGAAATGCCTAACATCTTTGACATCTCCACACTACTTCCTAATTCCTACTCTTTATTTATTGTTTTTCTCCATTGTTGAAAGATCATTTGATGTAATGTTCTGTCTGTCTCACATGGTACACAAATTTCTAAAAGATGACTTCACCTTTTAAAAACCTAATCCATGACAGCTGCCTGATTGTAACACATGTACATGTGTTGCAAGGCTGTACTGCATATTATTTTTACATTTTTGCCAGAGGTATACTTCAATACATGTTATTGTGTGAATGAGCCCTAACAAGAAGTTACAAAGTATTTGAAATGATAAACAAATGCCATTTAAAAAGGTTTAATCCTTCTAGATTCAGAACTCTTCATTAACATCTCTTGTGTGTGACATTTCATCTACCCATAACACAGGAGTGATACACAATCCCTGAGCTCCAATACCTACCTCCTTTTTTTCTGAAGTCACTTTTGTCTTCTATGTAGCCATTAGTATGCACCAGTGTGATAGGGCTGGTTTATACAGGGGAAAAAAGACTTTGAAGCTATTGGATGCTGTTTCAATATCTTTCTTCATTGTTGAAAGATCATTTGATGTAATATTCTGTCTTGCGTGGTACATAACATTTTGTCTTTGAACTTTAAAATGTTGATTGTTACTTAAAAAAAGAAAAAAAAATGGAAACACTAAGCTTAGAGGTGGAAAGAGCAATGGTTGTGTTAAATACAACAGTAATACTGTAAATTTAAAGTGTTTAATGGAACATAGGGAGGAAGAGATATCACAAAAGGTCACCTAGAAAAAGTTAGTCAATTAGGGATGAGTTATGGATTTGTCTGTACCATGAGGCGTAGCCTGAAGCTTTTGGACCCCGATGCAAAAGTTAACTTGGGGCACTTCACTAGCACCCAGTGCTTCCATTGCACGCTTGCCCCATCACCCTGTGTAGGTGAAACCGTAAACTCAGAGGGCTCAGGATAGGCCAGGGTGCCCCCTGCATCGGCCTGCCTTCTGAGTTTACAGAACTACCTTTGCAATGTAATGCTGCAAGTGCAACACTGTAAATCAGGGGTAGGCAACTTTTGAGAGGTGAAGATCTACCTGAACTGATCATGAAAGAGATCAGAGATCAGCCAGGCTCGGCACCCTTTTTTTTAAGAATTTAATTAGCAAGACCTAACTAAATAGTAGGGAAAATGTAAAAAAAATATATATATATAATAAATGTAATAAAACAAATGTCGCTGTAAAATTATAAACTTAGCCTACTTTAAAAGTGGACAGTGTCAGTCAATAGAGCAGCAGACAGTATCAGTAGGGCAGTGGTTGGTGTGTGGACAGTGTCAGTAGGGCAGTAGGTGGTGTGTGGATAGTGTCAGTAGGATAGGGGATGGCATGTGAACAGTGATAGCAGGGCAGTGGATTTTGTCAGTAGAGCAGTGGATGGTGTCAGTAGAGCAGTGGATGTGTCAGTAGGGCAGTGGATGATGTCAGTAGAGCAGTGGATGGTGTCAGTAGGGCAGATGACAGTGTCAGTAAAGCAGTGAATGTGCCAGTAGAGCCATGAATGTGTCAGTAGGGCACAGGTTAGTGTCAGTTGGGCAGTGGATGGTGTCAATCAACAAAGCAGTGGGTGGTGCCAATAGGGCAGAGGATGGTGTCAGTAGAGCAGTGGACAGTGTCAGTAGTTGTTTATTTTCATTCTCAGCTGCACTGGACAGTGAATGAATGGGAAGCGCTCTGTGCTGAGCGGCTTCCTGTTCATTCACAAATCGAAGCATGCAAAACACAGTTTACTATGCTTCAGCATTAATGAACACAGTGAGTGCTTGGTACCAATCACTCACTATGTTCATTAAGAAAAGGAAGGGGCCAGTAAATTACATATTTAGTGGCCCCTTCCATCGCTCTACATTCTGAAACTTTCCCACAGCAGCCCGCGGGAGAGGAGGGGAGTTGGCAGTAGTTCGGGGAGGGAGACCAGGGGAGCACACAGGGGGCCATGCAGCAAGAGCAATAGGATGATGAGGGGCTGCAGGGGCAGTATTTACTAGGCCTAATCAGCTGAATGCCAGCGGGAGGGGGAGGAGGAGAAGTGGGCTTTCAGCTGCTGTAGGAAAATACAGCTTATAGGTTCTAGTAAATGCTGCCTCCATTGACCCTCCTGATCCTGTTTCTATTTCTGCCCAGGCCCCCTGGAGCATAAGCAGGGTTGCTATTGAGACCTCTATTGCTATGCCTATAGGTTTGAAACAAATCCTATGAATTCAGGATTTGTGATCCTGGTAAATTTTGGAGCAGATTCATCTAGGAGAATTTTTTTTAAATCATAATGCACTGCGCAGCATTTGAACTATGGCCAGCAGTCTTAAAGGGGCCAAAAAGGGGGCTTTTGGCTATAACAGGGTGAGCACAGAACAGCAGAATGGATAGGAAATGTTTTTTTTTGCCTTTAATTGAACTGAAGTCAGTGGTCACTTTTAGTTGCTTTCCTGTCTATAGCAAACCTTTTTTTTGTTTTATGTTTTTCTTAAAACCTTCCTTTTTATTTTGGGGTATATTGTTTATTATTTTATTTTGATAGGCCCTATATTTAGGGTTATTTTGTAAGAAAAAATAAAAAATAAGTGCAATAACAGTGTGCACTTAAACCACCTCATGTTATATCACTCACATTCACCATAAACCTTATCCCCATGTATACATTTAAAGTTACACATACATCTGTTCAGCCTATTATATAAAGAGGCCTTCACGCTACTAATTGTTAAAATGGGTGAAATGTCAAAAAATTATATAAAAAATATAAATATCAAAAATAAATAAAGTAGGTGTAATATCCAGTATAACAATAAAGTGCAATTTCAGTGCCAACCAAGTGCCAAGAAATAAACCAGCAGCAAAATCTGATAGTGTTCACACAACACAAATACATGTAGACATTCCAAGGTATTAAGTAAGTAGCATGCCCTTCCAATATTTAGATGGTGAAACGGAGGTCCCACACAGTCTGACCTGGTTACAGTGGAGAGGAATCTGTCCAATATTTCTTTATTCCGATATTATATGGAGTAGAGGTGAGAGTTCTGTGAGCTCATTCTTGGATTGTTCATCACTTATTTACCATTCACCCACCCCAATAGTTTCTGTGAGAAGATTCAACAAATTATATGGAGCCATCAACTTAAGAAATATTAATTCAGAGACTCTATAGATACTTTTAGTATTAGTTAATGAACCAACACATGGACTCATTTATTTATTTATCTAGGTTTACACATAGTGTTCACAACAATTCTTCCCAGTTGTGTATGGTTTTATTATACACTTTATTTATTTGATTATTTAGTTATTTATCACTTGGATCACACACATTGATTTTGTTGTTATCACTCTATATTATACCATATTTTACGTTTCAGGTGTGTGCTTTTATACTGTTGCGCAGGATCACTTTTCATATGTTCAGCCTATTACCTCTAATACAAATTGTCCTGCTGTTGGCCAGTTTTGGACTGCTGTATCCTCTACAATATCTTAATTCTTGTAGTAAAGTCCTGGCCTGTGCTCTTTATCTCTAGTACATTTGGGACTATCCTTGCTATCTAAAATTGTCTTACTGATGGACGATTGATACTGCTGTGTCATGGATAGTCTCCTAATTCTTGTAGTAAAACTTCTGCCTATACTCTTTTTAAATTTTAAAATGCCTTGTTGCTGCTACTTTATCATCGGAGGCCTTCTTAGAACTGGGACACCCTCAATGAAATTATGGTCAATTTATATCTGCAATGGGGGTTATTACTGATTAAAGTGAAAAAGCCTGTGTCACTGCTAAATCTACCTGGAGAAAGATTTTTTTCTAAAACTGAAATTAATCAGATTTGGGTGCTGCTGTTGAGTGTAAGCCAAGCTAATAGTGAAATAAAGAATGAATTGCACAGCCAAATATCTGCTGCCAGAGTATGTTGTCTCTGAGAATGTATGTTAAAATTGTACAGTTTCCTAACACCAAACACAGCTTTAGGTAATATTCAAGCATGTTATTTAAATGTTTTGTGTATTTTCAAAATCCCCTCAAAGTCACATGGAATTACCCTCTGCCCGCTGTATGGTATTTTCTTAAAATGTTTGCATTGGTACATGTTCCCCATGGCAGGGCCAACTTCTCATGTCTTTTTAGACTGTAGTTTGTCAATTAGCCCTAAAATGGTCAGACATGAATTACAAGATTTACAGCTAAGTTTGTGTAGCCAGGTGCTTGGGTAGAGACAGCAATGCAATGCTTTCTGTGTCCCCCATAGGTCTACAACTGAATGGGTTAACACTACCTTGCCTCAATTCACCAGGGGGAGTTGACAAGAAAAAAGAACTGAAGAGACTTGATGGTTGGCAGCAGTGAATCATGGGAGATGAAATTTGGGAAATAAATTGTATAATGGCAGTTAATGGTCTATTGGACTACGATTTCCAATGTGAGCCATGTAAAAAAAGAGAGAGAGAGAGAGATGTATTTCACAGGCTGAATATCAAGGGATTTCCTCTTTGTTGCAAGGAGGCCGAGGTGTGAACATCACTGCTCCTGTGTGCACATTAACTTGGTACAAGCCTGTGGCCATGTGCTGAGAGCTGGAGTTAATCCAGGCACACCGAGAAGACAACTAGACCCCTGTTGCTATATCAATGGAACTCTTGAGAGGACACTGCTGCCATTAACCTGTTGCTGCTAGCAGAGACTGAGCACATAGGGACTGGCCATCAGCATTATTTACTGCATGCAGACTTTACTGAGACTGTACTCATGTGCACCACCATAAAGACTGGGCCCCAATGCTAAAAGAACTAGGGTGATTTATTGCTCACTTAGATAGCTGCTTCACAAGAACTTTGCCTATTGTCCATAGTGAGAGGTACTTCTTTAGGGAGTTTTACATTTGATCAATGTCATTCACTCAGGGGTACAATATCACGAGTGGAACCTGTTTTTATATATCCAACAACATATGGATTAAACACGAGATTGCTGTTTTTATCTATGTATCTGGATACTTAGTCTTTTACAAAAAACTTTACCTAGAAAAAATTATGTCTATTAATGTTTTATGATGTAACTTTTTGGGTATCAAGATTTTGATTGCATTTTCTCTTCCTAAAACTGAAGACATAGTGGTGGTTGTCTCCAGTTTCCCCTAATTACCATTGTAAGGATTATGGTACCCCTACACACTTAACTCACATTTATTAGATGATAATAGGAGTAAATAATAAGTAACTGAGGTAGTTTAAATATGATATATTCCCTTGATGTGGACATGTTTGATACAGAGTGCAGGAGAGCATTTCCAAGTTATGGTGTGGAATAGAGTATTCTTGGATGCAATAATTGTAAGTGATAACAAAAAAAAACTTATGAGAAGGTAGTTTTTTTTATATCCGAGCTAGGACTTTGGACCACAGCACAGAAGTCCATCCCTACACCTGACTGACAATAGTGCTTTAAACAGAGCAAGCCCTTGAGCGTTTACAGAGAACAGCACAGGGAGCATATGCCTGAACTTCTGTGTACCTGTCACCATTTGCCAAGTGCATTTGCTATGCAGATTTACCAAAGTGTTCAGTGTTCTCTGCAGAGAATTTGTAAATTTAATTTTAATGGGAAATCATGCTCTCATTACCATTCACTGCATGTTTGCAGATGACAAATAATTGTTTTTTTTTTTCAATGATTTCACACCAATTCCTATAAAGGTACTGCTGCACTCATCCCCACTTACTCATCACTGCACACAGTTACAATATATTTCACACACAGGAAATGCGGATTAGCAAAGAACAATTCTGAAAATGAAACAATAAAATATTCTGAAAATAATCTATTTTGAAAATAAATTGCTTCCATTTCACCATGTACAGTTCTATCCTCCATTCCTTTCATATTTGTGCTGGAGAATTTTTTATCTATCCATTCCTTACAATTCATATTAGAATTCTTCATTTTTTAATCTTTAATGGAGGCTTATGCTTAAAGTTGGCTCAACACTTGTTGTACCACCATGCAGAACCAGGAACCTGCCAAACCTTTTGTTTCTTATTCCCTTTGTCCCTCTGGAATGTTTCTGTGGCCAAGGACCTCTCCCCTTTTTCAGCCAGTTTCTTCTTGTACATAAATATTGTACCACATCTGTTCCCAGTGGTACAATGCTGCAGTAAAGATGAGGACCTATAAATAAATAATTAGAATATATTAATGTAGTGCTTGCAGGTTTTGCTAAAAGGTGAACTTCTGAAATAAAAGAGACTTTGACAATAAGGGTAGCCATTAATTAGATGTGTGACAAAAGCAAGACGACATAAAGGGTATGTTAGTTCATCAGTACAAAGTATGTACTTGGCAATGGTATCAAGATTGTTAGACTATAAATATGACTTTTTATCTGCACAATGATTGCTTGCGTATTAATTTTTCTCCATTTAATTTCCATTTAATTCCTCGGTTTAGTTTATCATTAATTACATTCTCCTTCATAAACCAGCAGACTTAAGAATTTCAATTCAATTTGAGAAATATACTGCTGGCATTATAGAACGCTTGTATAATGTGATTTATTTTTCTTACATTTCTGTTAGACAATTAGCCATACAAATTATTTTTGAATGCAAGTTTGGCTTTGCAGCAAGCCAGCATGGTCCATTTCCACATGACAAGCAGTTCATCCATCATCAAGTGTTTGTAATATTGCACTTTAAATAAAATACACATTGATTTTCTGCTATTAAGCACCATGTGCCATCAGCACACAGCCTAATATGTCATTTCTTGGCTGCCAGAAAACAGTAAGTAAGGAGTTCCTTATGCTGTGTGATGATATCATCAATCACGATTTCTCTTTATAATCAAAGGATTTTTTTTTCAGGTTTAAGCACATTAACCTGTATTTCAACACTGTAAATGCATGTATTTGACATTTAAAAGAAGGTATAAAAAATATGTGTTCATAAGATAAATAACACTTTAGCAAGAACCTGATTATGTTGTATAATTGCATGTCTACTTTGAACTGCTAGGCTAAGCAACACAGTTTCATCAAAAGGTGTCGTAAAGTGCCCATAGGCATAGGATATGTATCTGTCATCTGGGACCAATTCTTGATGTGTACAGTTGTTCATTAGAGGTGATGTTCTATGAACATACTTAACAAATGTGAATATAACATTGGACAAGGGCACCATACACAGTTGTCAGTCCTAGATTATTATTATGTACAACCAACTTAAAGGAAGATATGGGAAAAAAATAAAAAATTCTTAACAAAGCTCCTCTAATTAATAAAAGTGAGTGCATTCCTCTTTGTTATTTTTCACATTTTTGGCAAGGCAAGAACCGGTTGTATATGCAAAAAGTAAATTCTGACTGAAGGAGAACTGCACATATTGTGTTTTTATCAGTCATATAGACACAAAACAATTGGCCCTGGTGTGGTTTGGCTCAAGGTCCTCCTTTTTTCTGCACCCCACTTCTCAGAAATAAAATCTTACTTAAAATCTTTGCATAGTGTGCTAGCAGAGATTGGAGTTGCGCTTTCCCAAACATCCCCGGAGTTTGATCATTTGACATTAGATAGAAGCCAATGAGGTTTATTTACTAAAACCGGGGAGTCAAAAGCATGGTGCAGCTCTGCATAGAAACCAATCAGCTTCCATTTTTTTTTTGTAAAAGTTTAACTGAATAAGCTGAAGTTAGAAGCTGATTGGCTACCATACACAGTTGCAAAAGATTTTGAACCCTTCAGTTTTCATAAATCAATCCCAAATGTGTCTCTACAGTGTGCTTTGACTATGTTACTTCCCTGTGCACTTTTGCAGTGGATCCTCTTGAGGAGGCATCACTCCAATCTACATGGTTGAGCAAAAAAGGAAATGTTGTACTTCTGTGTTGTGGGGGGTTATTGATATAGGTTAAAAGTATATCTAAATCTACCAGCAATACATTTTTGCAACACTTTTAATTTCCCTGTTAACTCCAACCCTACAATGTCCACATAGGGATAAGATAATGTTGTGCAAACAATAAAAGGAAAAAGGCTAGTCTGCTTTTCTTCAGATGTCAATAGTCAGAGAATTTTTCTCATATTCGGCGTCATTCATTTGACATGTCATCTGTTCTCTAATCTCTTCAGTTTTATTTTACGGCTATACTGCTATACCGCTATAGAGTGAGTTCAAAGTAGATGTAAAAACCTCAATGCATGATATTTCACTTTTTAAAGCACTGTATTTTACAAGCAATGTTTCTGTCTATATACATCCACGTTATTGCTTAATGCATGGATCCTGATGATGACAACAGTGGACCATGCCTACATTATGAGTGTCAGCTCAGCCACTGGAAACACATGTGACAGGGTGAAAATGCAATTGAGCAACAAGAAAGAACATTGGCACCCTAAAACAGGAAGTCCCTGATAAAAGGACCTTCATGGCAGGATCGTTATGAGTTATTTAAATGAAAGCTTTATGTTTAAAAATGAAGTACTACTTTCTAAAAAAATTGAAATAAAAAAAATAGGAAAATTAAGAAATTAAAAAGAATTACTTTTTACCTTTAATATGCTAATGCTTTTATGAAATTTAGTGATGGGTTTAGATATACTGTAAGAAAGCTTCTGCTTATGCTTGGACCTCTCCACCAATTGGCTGCAGGTGACTCATATGTATTATCCAGATAATACAGAATGTTTCATATTTACCTGATTAAAATAGATTAAAATATCATAAATAGTATTTCTACTACTGATATAAGTCAAGAGACATGTAAAAAAAAAAAAAAAAACTGAACTGACACAAGGCACACAAGAAAGCATATTCCTAAGCAAAGGGAGGTATTCACACAGATCCCTGCAGCGGTTGTGTGATTAGCAATGTCACTTGACACATGTCACTTGAGAGCCCACAGGGATTACTGAAAAAAAGATGCAGCCAGGTGGCAGACAGAGAAGAAAGACATTGCCCTGCATGTTCTATATGATGTAATGATAATACTACAATGAGCAGTAATATTGTCCAATATAAAAATACTGATTGCCCCTGTAAAGCCCCATACACACGGTCGGACTTTTTCATGGATTCTGTCCGATCGGACAATGTTGTTGAAAAATCAGACCGTGTGTATGCACCATCGGACAGTGTACGTCGGATTGTCCGACGGACAAAGTCTTATCTCCTGCTGGAAAGATTTGCCGACAACACGGTCCGATCACACCAAATCCGATCGTGTGTACGGTTGTCCGACCGGACAAAGTGCTACGCATGCTCAGATCACATTACAAGACCAAAGCTATTGGCTACTAGCCTCTACGTAGTCCCGTCGTAGGCAACAAACGTCACCACGTTCAGAATGATCGGATTTTCCGACAACTTTGTCCGACCGTGTGTACGCAAAACCAACATCAGACAAAGTATGACGGACAGGATCCGACCGACCTGGTCCGCGGATTGTCCGACCGTGTGTATGGGGCTTAAGAGTTAGAGGACAAATGTAAGACCCCAGAGTTTTGAAGGCCCAAAATAGGGTGGTAACCCCCAACGCTCACTGATTGGTTTAAACATATTGAGATTGTCACAGAAATAGAATAGCTTATCTATATAGCCCACAATACCCCTTCCAAATTTACTCACACATGGGCCTGTTGGCTCCATTACCAAGCATCTGCTGACTTCATCTGGCTATTGGCAACCCTCCCTTCAGTAACATATTCCCCAGGCTGTCCTACTTTCCATGTCCATTTTCACTTCAGGTGAACCCACTCCTATAGGATTATTCTTTCCTTCCCGGCTTCTACTTTCTTCCTCCCTCTTACCCCCCCCCCCCCCCTTTTTTTTTTTTCTCTCCTCTTTTTCTCTCTCCTTCTCTTCTCCATGTAAGCCCAAGACCCCTACGTCAACAGGCGTATGGTCACCCCCTCAAATTAGGAACATTGTTCATAGGTGTGGAGTTTGGCACCATCTGCCTATCTAGTTGTGCTCTCTAAGATGGTCACCACATTTCACCAGGACCACCATATTTTCTATAATTTCAGTTTTTTCTATATTTTCTTTTTTGCCATTTTATGTTCTCTGTCATTAATATTGCTTGTACATGGCACCATACTGTTATGTGTATATGTGGGGACAATTACTGCACTCCTATTGCATCGGTCTTGTTCTTAATTTCAGATGGATTTTCATTTTTGTTTATTACATTGTACCTATTTTGAAAACGTTATTAAATTCTCTGTGAATTCTCTGAGACTTATGGTCTGTGCCATAGCATACAAAACATTTTGTTGTGTTCCAAAATGCAGTTATTTTTTGGGCTACTTTAGACCAGAAAATAAAAAAATAGTAATTATGAAGATTGGTAAATGTGCAGATTAATGTTGATTTTTTCAATATTTGGGCTTGTCAAAAGAGAATGGCAAGGAGCAAAAGACAATCCACTATCAGAATTGTAAATTAAGCCTTTTAAAGTAAGAGCTAGGCTTGAAAATATACTCGGATTAGCTAACAAAAGTAGCATTTGTAAAATATACAGTTTTCCACCCCAGTGACACTGCCATTAAATGGTGAGCAATCCCTGTACAAGATTTCTGCATTTCATTAGGATAACATGTATTTCTACATTTCAAATCACAAAATGTAGCCATATTTTAGTGTTCTAGCATTATGTTCTTGGGCACCTGATCTTTTAAATGAACTGTATATTTTAATTTTTGCATATTTTAAGCATACAGTAATAAAAAATAAACACAAGCTGATTGAACAACGTTTGCTAAAATTAGTGAAATCGATAAATTGTTCCCATATACTGTAAGAAGGGCCATACCAGGGATGGATTCTTTTTCAGTTCAGCGATGCAGTGCCTTTTAAAAGTGCAGGCTCAGCAGAAATACCTCCCCCCCCCCCAGAACACTCCGATCAGAGCGCTGATCAAGAGTCAGTCGGCTGCTAATTTTCCAGCAAGCTCGGCCGACTTAAGCCGTCTATTTCATCTGACAAAAACCTGCCAAACACATGGACCGAATGTTGGTAGTTTTTTATTGAATCGGCCAATGTCTCCCGACATTCGGCCCGCGTGTATGGAGCTTGAGCCCGGGTTCCCACTATAACCCGCTGCGGATCGCACAGGTGCGCTGTGCGTCCCTGTTCCCCGTTTCAGGGACGAATCAGGGCCGATTCTATGCATAAATTCAGCCCTGAAACGGAGCCAAAGACACACATCGTTTTTGTGTAGTGCGCTCCGCAGCCGCCCCGGAGATATGTGAAATGGCTCCATACTATGCAAATTAGATGCGGGAAAACGCACATCTAATTCGCATAGGTGTGAACCCGGGCTTAGTCTCCATGGTGTATTGTCAGTCAACATAGACAAGAGGGGTTTATTTAATAAAACTAGGGAGTGCAAAATCTGGTGCAGCCGTGAATGGTATCCAATCAACTTCTAACGTCAGCTTGTTCAATTGAGCTTTGACACAAAAACCTGGAAGCTGATTTTGCACTCTTCACTTTTACCAACCTTTTACCAACCCCAGAGGGCTGGGGGCTTATGAAGGACAAAAGCAAGGACAAATAATTATGGGGTTGATTTACTAATGGCAAATAGACTGTGTGCTCTGCTAGTGCAGTTTCTTCAGAACTTAGTAAATCAGATGAAGTTTCACTTTGTAAAGAATACCCAATTAAATGCAAGGAAGATAAAAAAAAAAAATGATTGGATGATGGACGACAACAGATCTTTTCCTCATTTACTAAGCTCTGGAGCAGCTGCATTTGCAAGGTGCACAGTCTATTTGCCTTTAGTAAATCAACCCCAATGGTTTGCTTGCATTGAAAGATCACATGAACATGCCGATGTGTATATGTACACAGCAAACAGAATCCCTGAATCTACCTAGCAAATCATAACATTGTGTTTACTCCATATGGTTTGTTATGAATGTTGAACCTCAAAATACTGCTGCGTGTTTGCCTTCTGGCATGTACAATATATGTGTGGTTATTAATCACTGGAAATTGGTTCACAGACAGCTGCATATATATTTGTGTGGTATATTTACTGTGATCATGATATCTGCACATGTGCACTATGGATTGTTTACTTTTACTCATTTTATGACAGTCATCTTTAATTATATCAGTATGTACTTCATGCAGTTTTGTTCCTAAGCTGCAGGATGTACTTCATAGCAAAACGCACTTGTCTTATGTGACCTATGTTTATATGTGGGTGCATAGTAAATACCGCAAGTATATTATTTGGTTGTTTTTGCATGGAATATAGAGATACGCTTAAGTAAATCAGGTTCAGTGTGCCAAATCATCACTGTATTATCTGCTAGTTTATTCCAAGTTAGGAGATAAAAGCACAAATTGATTATGCATTTTTATTTTAAGCTCTCCTGATCTTCACAAACAACACCCTGTATTTGCATTAGACTCAATTCACAAAACTAACATAAGGGTCCTTATTCTTCAAAAAAATGATAGTTATTTACAACTTCCAATAAGACTAGAAATATAATGTTATGAGGAAATTGGCCAAATAATCAGAGTGTAGCTTTTACTAGAATTTTACTAAACAGGTGTAGAGTAGGATTATCAATGTAAACAGTTCATAGCTTCACAGTCCAAATGTAAGGCCTCACAGAGAACACAATGGAGACTAGTGTTCAAGCCTCTTCACACCCTAAAATGGCTGGTAACATGAAATACTACAATAAACAGTATATCCTAAAATAATATTATCTATAACAATTTTTTAACATAGATTTGTATAAATACAGTATCTCACAAAAGTGAGTACACCCCTCACATTTTTGTAAATATTTTATTACATCTTTTCATGTGACAACGCTGAAGAAATTACACTTTGCTACAATGTAAAGTAGTGAGTGTACAGCTTGCATGACAGTGTAAATGTGCTGTCCCCTCAAAATAACTCAAAACACAGCCATTAATGTCTAAACCGCTGGCAACAGAAGTGAGTACACCCCTATGTGAAAATGTCCAAATTGGGCCTAAAAAGTGTCAATATTTTGTGTGGCCACCATTATTTTCCAGCACTGCCTTAACTCTCTTGGGCATGGAGTTCACCAGAACTTCACAGGTTGTCACTGGAGTCCTCCTTCACTTCTCCATTACCACATCACGGATCTGGTGGATGTTAGAGACCTTGCGCTCCTCCACCTCCTGTGGAGGGGACAGCAAATTTACACTGTTATACAAGCTGTACACTCACTACTTTACATTGTAGCAAAGTGTAATTTCTTCAGTGTTGTCACACGAAAAGATATAATAAAATATTTACAAAAATGTGAGGGGTGTACTCACTTTTGTGAGATACTGTATATCTGTGCTTTTTCTTACAAACAGACTGACTGCCAGTAAAAGCATCTGTGTTACATACATTTATTATTTCTTCTACAGCTTTTGTCTAAAGATGTCATTGCCAGCACAAGGATTTTAAAAACGGGTTAAATGCTGATGTATTGTTACGTGGCAACGCTTAATCCACATTTTTAAATACAGATGAATATTTTACATATTTGTTAAAAAATGTGACCCTTTGTTTAAGCATTTATTTGATAGTGTTAGCCTTGAGCCATTTATGAGTTCCAAAGCAATTAATGTGACCAATTATCATTTCTTCTCTGAAGTAACTGACCTTGAGCTCCAGATAAAATAATCTCATGGTACAGCATAGTTTGTTGAATGGACTGAATGTTTCAGTGTAAAACTGTCACTTATAAAAGATTTCTCATACATGGCAGTCACTAATATAAACAATAGATTTGCTGATTCTGAATAGAAGCTGTGTGTCTCTAAATAATTCCAATTTTACACTTTTTTTTTTTTTTGTAATTCTATTAAAGCTATTTTATTCCCCCCCTCAAAATAACAAACATGTTATACTTACCTGCTTTGTGCAATGGAATTACACAGAGCGGACCTGAACCTCCACAAATTCACACAGAATTTTTACCACACAAAATCAGATAAGAGCTTGATCACATTATCCTAAACCAGGCATCCTCAAACTACGGCCCTCCAGCTGTTGCAAAACTACACATCCCATGAGGCATTGTAAAACTCTGACATTCACAGACATGACTGGGCATGATGGGAATTGTAGTTCCTGAACAACTGGAGGGCCGTAGTTTGAAGACCCCTGTCCTAAACAATGCACACTTTAAACAGTATTATCATCAGTATCTCTAATGCCGCGTACACACGATCGGACTTTCCGACCGTGTGTGGGGCTCTGGCGGACTTTTTATTCCCAAAGTCCGGCGGACCTAGTTTTAAGTTTTGACTTAAAATTGTCCGCCGGACTTGGCAGTCCGGAGGACAATCCCGCCGTCTGTGTTCTAGTCTGCGGGACTTTTGAAATGAACGGACTTGCCTCACACACGGAGGAAAGTCCGTTCATTTAGAACGTGACTCCAGGTAGACAGGACTAGCGAAGGAAGTCAATGCCGCCGTGCTAGCCCCGTCACCTGGTATGGATTTAAAGGGAATCCCTACGCCGAAAAAACCTCCTTTCCCTCACAAACACAGCTCTTCCTCTTGCTTTTTCCCACCCCTCAGTCACTTTTGTGACTATTAGCTCACTTTAACCACTTTCTACCTTCACACAGAGAGGCCTCGTAGTTCCATGCCTGCCCGGATTTGTGCCTGCCTGTGCGCCTCCGCTGGGTTGTCCGCCAGGGCTCCCGGTTGGGGGTGTTCCTCGATGCCTCCGGCGTCCCGTTATCACACCATTAACCAACAGATCCCAATCAGTAAGTATACACTTTGGTGTTACTTTGGGTTTTATCCCAGTCTTGTATACAATTTAATTATTGATCATCTTTTTATTATTATTTTTATTCTAGTTTATTACGTGCATTCTCCTGATGAGTGGCGTGTCAGCCACGGAACGCGTAGAGCTGTTTAATGTCGTGTTTCCTTCTATACACATTCAGATCTTTAAGCTACGATACCATTATTACCCCTAACAGGTTCAGTGAGGTTAGGTCCCGCAAATATTATCTTGTAATTACCAATTTTACCCATTCTTGCTTTGGTGGAACTATGGAATTTTATGACAATCGTCTACTGTCTTTTTACCTTGTATAATGTTTTACTATTTGACACCAGTCGTCATACTTTGAGACAACCACATTACTACTATGGATATTGTCATTGTGCCTACCAACTACTTTGATAACAACAGTATATGTATGTTTACAAATTATTTACATCAATAAAATTCCCTTGTTCAGCTCAACTACTCATTCGCTATCATGTGCTTCATATAAAGTCCTTGCTCCCCTCTTCTTGATATATTAAGGGATGGAAATATTTGACCTTACCGGGTCATGATTTCATTCAAAGTCCCATAGGGATGAACATACGTGACCTTACCAGGTCTAGGCTTCCTAAAAGTCCCTAAACTCCCGTTCTCTCTTTTTTTAAACATTAGCAGGGATGGAAGCACATGCTTTAGCCTTATTACTTTATTTCGATTACCATTTTTGCATTAATTGACCTAATGTTTAGCCTCCACTGTTTGTTAATTGCTTTATATTTTTTTATCCATATTAACTTTTTTTATATTTGCATACTAATTTAACCTATAATAAGTTTTTGAGCGTTGGTTTCTGGTGTGAGGGTTGGCTGCCAGGGCTTCGTGTTTCCCTCCTCATCTGGGGGCCATGACGCGCATTGCGGGCGTCTGCCCCTCCCCCGCCCCTTCGGGCAAGCTTGGGGGGCAGGGACACCGCACTGCGCGTCAACGTCACACACCCCACGCTGCACGTGCGGCGTTCGTTTGCCGCTGGGTTTTCTATGCTCGCTGGCAACGGATGACTTCAGGTGTCAGTCGGCGGAATTTGTTTATCCTGGCCGGCGTCACCCCTCCCCCGTTACTCTGCCACACGGGGACGCATTTATGGGGGCGTACATCCGGGCGGTCCTAGCACTCGAGGCTCTGAACACACTAGACCACACAAAATTGGAATCCCTCCTCCTCCCGGTCTTCTTTGCTCACACAGGGACACTTGCACCTCTGCACTTTTTCCTTATTGGTAATTTAGTTTCCAGATCCTATCACTTGTTTTATCTTTGCCTTTAGTCACTATTTTTTCTGTTAGCCTCTTTGGCTGCCAATTTCCTTCCCAGCATTACAAACTTCCTTTCCCTCACCAACACGGCTCTTCCTCTTGCTTTTTCCCACCCCTCACTTTAACCACTTTCTACCTTCACACAGAGAGGCCTCGTAGTTCCATGCCCGCCCGGATTTGTGCCTGCCTGTGCGCCTCCGCTGGGTTGTCCGCCAGGGCTCCCGGTTGGGGGTGTTCCTCAATGCCTCTGGCGTCCCGTTATCACACCATTACCGACAGATCCCAATCAGTAAGTATACACTTTGGTGTTACTTTGGGTTTTATCCCACCCTTGTATACAATTTAATTATTGATCATCTTTTTATTATTATTTTTATTCTAGTTTATCACGTGCATGCTCCTGATGAGTGGAGTGTCATCCATGAAATGCGCAGAGCTGTTTAAATTCCTTGCTCCCCTCTTCTTGATATATTATGGGATGGAAATATTTGACCTTACCGGGTCATGATTTCATTCAAAGTCCCATAGGGATGGACATACGTGACCTTCCCAGGTCTAGGCTTCCTAAAAGTCCCTAAACTCCTGTTCTCTCTTTTTTTAAACATTTGGCCACTAGATGAAGCCAAGTATTTGAGTAATGTATAAACTACTGCAGAAAGAGTGAACCACTATACAGAGTTGATACTATGTTGTAGAAATGGCACTCTATTGTTAGACAGGTCTACCAAACTGAAACACTTTACAGATGAGCAACAGGTCACCTAATGTAAATAGAGTTCCATATATACAACATTGTATCACGACCGTTCAATCTCTGCAGTAGCTGATTCATTATACTACTTGTGGTGAGCACAGGACTCTCCATATACTTTGTGTACTTTGTACACAATGCAGAGTTATCCCTCATAGTTTTTCCCTCTCAAGTCGAATGTTCTTAGCCTATAGTATTAAGCCTCGTACACACGTTTGGATTTTTTGACAGTAATTGTGTGTTGACAGGCTGTTGGCGGAAAATCTGACCGTTTGTATGCTCCATCGGACAATTGTTGTCGGATTTTCCGTAGACAAATGTTGGGTGGCAGGTTTTAAAATTTTCCGTGGACAAATGTATGTTGTCGGATTTTCTGAGCATGTGTACACAAGTCCATCGGACAAAAGTCCAAAGTACAAACACGCATGCTCGGAAGCAAGGCCAAGCTGGAAGCGGTCGGTCTTGTAAATTAGCATTCGTCATGGAGAATTAACATTCGTGACATGGCCGATTATGAAATCTTGAAATGCAGCGTACATTCTCTTCTTCTTTAATGGGATAATAATGAAGCTGCTCTGCTGGTGATACTGATGGAGTTATTGCAAACTAATTTTCAAACTTTTTTTTCTAGTGATATCAAGAATAATATATATATATATATATTTTTTTTTTTTTGGGGCAAGTTACCACAACACCATTGTCCCGTAGTTTTTGAGATCAAAGATACAACTATGTTGGTGTCCCTTGTCAATTTTACATTGTATTTTTTTAAATGTAATTGCCTACTCCCAAACTGTTATTTGAAGTAAACACATAGCCAAGTATTATTCTCCACAATTTTTTTTATTGTGCATTAAAAAAAGAAAACAAATAAAATTAGACGTGCTATCTGCCAATAGAACTTAACCAAAAAGTGCATTCAATGCATCCAAAAGTATAGAAAATATACCAAATCAAATAATCATTCAACCAAATGCTAGACAGGGAGAGTTTTTTTTTTTTTTTTTATTTCATTTGACAATCTATGACGTTCGAGGATTGGATTAAGGTGAACTTAAATATTTGTGTGGCATTAATTCTTCTGGCCAACAGTTCCTATGGCTATTTTTCTCTTTGGATCAAATGTTAGGGAATGTTACATTTGCCCTGTGAAAGGCAACAAACAGAGGCTGACATTTCACACATATTACACATTTTTGGGGTATTCGTTTTTTTATAACTAGACCTTTCCCATCCATACAAGACGGTAACTAAACATTGTCACTCTAGGACAGAAAAATAGCCTGAAATACAAAATAAATCTAATGCAGGCACCACATCTAAGGGCTGGCAAGCAATATTAAATGTTTGTTCTTGCATTTAGATATGCTATAAGCCCCTAAAGCGTAACCATGCATGCAATAGAAAAAATGTAGCTGCTGCATCGGTTAAAGCTTGCAGTCACCTCACCAACTCCCCTTTCACTTGTAGTCGAAATTTTAGGTAAAAGGAGTACAGTTATGGGGAGTAAAGACCTTGTGCTTGTAGATGCACATTCAGTATTTCTGCACTTGGGTTTGAATGGAAGAGATTGCTATCCAGTTTTATCTTTGGTCACCGATCATCTCTGTAGCGAACATATTACAGCGCACACATTCAAGAATAACATTTCATCATCTCTGTAGTCCCAGATAATTCATCTTCCTATTATTATTAATTCATTATTTATTTGTTTATTTATATTTTTAATATTTTTTAGCAATATATGTAATTCTAGCATTAGTAGATTGTGTTTATTACTCATATTGGCAAGGATGAAGAAGAATTAAAAGGCACCAATTAAGTTTTGTGTATCTGTACTTCCAAAATAGAACAAACGACTGCGCTGCAGAAAAAATTGGTGACTAAAGCATAATAAATGTGCCAGTTATGTCTTAATACATGTTAGGTGGTGAACCTAAATAATAAAAAACATGCGATGAAAACAGTGATGGAAAAAACTAAATTAAAGGTGTTAATTCAAAATAATTGTCCAAGGTGTAAACGTTCTTAGTGTTGATCCTTAATTCCCAAATCAATTGCTGATTCAACATAAAAAGGCAACTCAATAATTGGTTCAGCGTGACATCAATCCGATAACACCAAAAGGAAAATAGTGGTCTGGTAAGAAAAGGGGGTAACACCTCCACCAATGAACACACTGACCCTTACCAGAATGTGAGACCTCCTGTTACAGAGGTCTCAAGAGCTTGTGGCTTAATCCCGGCCAAGGGCTCCAAAAGGCAAATACTGGTCACTCAGGATACCGGACCCTCAGGCTCAGAACGATCAAGCAGGTAACATGAAATAAAAAGGGAACTCTCGCAGATTCTGCTCACAGATGTCTGGACTTTGGTTCAATTAAGTAGATTGTCATGTGCCTTATGTCCGGTGTACCGGCCTGATACAACACGGACAAACACAAATTCCCTGGATGCTTGTATTGCTTGTACGAGGTGACTTCAGCGCTTCGCTCCGCCCTATGTGTTTCGTAACAGATTACTTCCCTTTCTGCTGAAGTTTTGAGGAAGCACATATGCTGAGACTTGCAGTTCCTTATTAGCTGGTGGGTCACAGATAATTCAGAATAACAAAATCAGATCAAACCTACAAAATGATCAGCAGATTGTAGCAGATCAGATCTCAGCCGAACTGACAGCGTTTGTCTTGAGGGGCAGAAGGCAGCCCAAGTTTTCCAGGAAGAGTTACTACTTGTCTGGAACCTTTCCCTGCCACTATCACTGTCCTTGATAGAGTGACTTGTCCCTACACTACCCACATGCCAAATGCGCACCAAACTCAGGAGCCAAGGTACTTCCACCATAGGGCACTGTTGCTTCCACCATAGGGCAGAACATTATAAGTAATGATAGTTTAAAAAACAGCATTGACATTCTTAAGATTGTAGCTTCCCGTGTATATATTAGTGAGTGTCATTGCTGGCATACCCTGAAAGAACTATCATAAATATGAAGGGTTCAGCTATAGCAAGGAATATCTGCTCTGAAAGCAAGTCCAACATCAGCTTTAGTGTTGTCATAAAAATATGTATGATCTGACCTTTTACTCCTTATGAAGTAGCTTACATACAGTATGCAAAGTGAAGATGTTTCTGTAGCCTGGCATTTGTTTGGTTTTAAGGGTCATCATGGGGTTTTATATAATGCGTCAAGTCTTGCCTGCCTTGGGATAGCAGACGGTACAGCAACAGGTTATTAAAATTATGCATATCCAATGGTCCCCAGGTCAAGCAAGGTCATTGCCTTGGCAGGTCATCACTTATGCCGCGTACACACGAGCAAACTTTTCGACGGACTTGGTCCGGCGGACTATCCGACAGACTTTGCAGTGGAGGTCTGCTGGACTTTCAAATGAACAGACTTGCCCACACACGATCACTCAAAAAGTCTGACGTATTCAAACGTGATGACTTACGACTGGACTAGAATAATGAAGTTCATACCCAGTAGCGAATAGCTGCCCTAGCGTCGGTTTTCATCCATTGGACTAGCACACAGACGAGCGGATTTTTCCGACAGAAAGATTTGAAACATGTTTTATTTCTAGGTCTATTCCTAGGTATTCTGGTCCGCCAGACCTAGTCCATCGAAAAGTCTGATCGTGTGTACGCGGCATAAGTGTGTGAGATTCTGTAAAGTAGGTTTCTTTGTAGATGACATGACAAATCCAGTGTCACTTACCAGTACTTTATAGAACAAGTACATTTTGTAATTTGACATTGTAATTCCAATGTAAAATTACCTTTGTATATAATTTATGCTTTTGAAAGACTTGAGGTCTCTTCTGGAGCTTACATAAGCAGAAGCATCCTCTTCATCAGAAAGAGCAATTGCTGCATATTCAAAGGAAAATATATGATGTCACAGGGCATCATGTAATGATACCACAACATGTCTGCACTTACATAATGGGCATCCTAGACCTGCAACATAGCAATTATACTACTGATACTAATTGAATTATCTCTTAATTGTCCTAATCAAAACAGAACCTCTAATGAAGCTCTTGAAAAGCGAGGGTTTAACTGGAAACTAGAAGCATAAATCTTTATTCCATTTCCTTTTTATTGTTCCCAAAATATTCTGAGGCATTCCCAGTTATGAAAAAACTATTTGGGTATTTTGGCTGTAGGACATCATTTGGAAAAACTATCGCCTTGTTTGGTATAAAAAGTGAAAAAAAAGTGCAGAATGTTTCTAAAAACAGAATAGTACTTAATAGATTCTCATTATTTGGGTACATACTAAATATTTAGGACTTAAAGGTCAACTCCAGCTAAATACATAGATGAGCTATATATAAAGGAGCCCTTTTAGGGAGAACTTTTAGCTATTCTATCATAGGTGCATACATAGTTATATAGTAGATAAGGTTGAGAAAAGACACAGGTCCATCCAGTCTAATTGATGTGCATCAGTTTGTATCCTAATGCCCCGTACACACAATCAGACTTTCCGACAACAAAACCATGGATTTTTGTTGTAAGGTTGTTGGCTCAAACTTGTCTTGCATACACACAGTCACACAAATGTTGGCCAACAATTACAAGCGTAGTGACATACAAGACGTACGGCGAGCCGATAAAAAGAAAGTTCAATAGTCATGCGCCACCCTTTGGGCTCCTTTTGCTAATGTTGTGTTTGGTGAGCATTGATTCCGAGCATGCGTGGACTTTTGTGCAACGGACTTGTGTAAACACGATTGGAAAGTCCGACAACAAAATTTGTTGGTAGAAAATTTAAGAACCTGCTAGCCAACATTTGTTACCTGAAAGTCCGACAGCAAATGTTCGATGGAGCATACACATGGTCGGACTTTCGGCCAATAAGCTCACATCCAACATTTGTTGTCGGAAAATCCGATCGTGTGTACGGGGCATAAGAGTACGCATATTAATGTATATTGAGCTCATCAAGGAAGACATCTAGGAGTATAAACTGCTCTTCCTGTTTACACTTTGTCCAGCTGTGATTGGACACAGCCGATCAAGTGTTAAAGAGTCTCTGTCAGAGGCAATGTGTCAGACTAGTGCTGCAGGTTAGACCAGGGGTTGGCAAGCCAGGGACATGATCTACCTGTCCTCTGGCCCCAATTGACAGGTAGATTGCGATTGGCGGGTTGCCGACCCCCTGGTCAAGAGCATCATCTAAAGGCACAGAGCTGATTGGAGTGTCCCTCTGCCTTATGATTGCTGTGCATATGTAAACTATGTAATTAGTTTTTACAGTTTGCACATGAAATATACATAGGGGAGGGAGTAGGTTGGCAGCAGAACTAGACACAGCAACGACAGAATTAGCACATAAGGATCTTACAAGAGACTATTTAATATCTATTGTACCGACTAGGAGATAGTGGTATTTTAAAGAGGACAAACATCTGTGAAATCTTTGTAAATTGACTTTTACAAAATAACATAAAAGATTGACGCCATAATGTTTGTGGTAAATCCAACTTACTTGTGTGTTTAGTCCCTGCTGTCATTTTTTCTTTGCATCATACATGCAGTTTAACCTATGTTCTGTTGTGAAGTCTTCATTCAAGGAGTAGTATCCAAATCACAATTCCACTGTTGCCCTCTTGCCCTGGCTAACAACGTTTTCTGGACAAACTCAGGTGCCATGCCTGCCCTTAAACACCTCACTTCCAGAAGGTTTTACCCCCCTTCATGACCAGGTCATTTTTGCTATTTAGCACTGCTACTTTAACTCATAATTGCATGGTCATGTACCCACATGAAATTTATATAATATTTTTCACACAAATAGAACTTGGTTCTATTGGTTGAACTAGATGGACTTGTGTCTTTTTTAAACCATGCTAACTATATGTAACAATGTTACTATGTAACTTTCTTTAGTTGTATTTGATACCCACTGGATTTTTTTTTTTTTTTTATTTATATAAACGAAAAAAAAAAAAAAATACAATATTTTTTACGTTTTGCACTAAACACATATCCAATAAAAAATTAAAACAAATCTCTTTTCTTCATGAATGTAGACCAAAATATATTCTGCTATATGTCTTTGATAAAAAAAAATCCCAATAAGTGTAGTGATTGGTTTGCGTGAAAGTTATAGCATCTAAAAACTATGGTATATATAATGGAATTTTTTATTTTTATTTTTTTAAACTACTAATAGCGGTGATCAGCAAATTATAGTGGGACTGTGATGGTGTGGAGAGCAATCTGGTGCTAACTTACACTGGGTGGGAACTGACTAACTGCAACTGACATCAGCAGTGATACTAATACAGCGATCAGTGATAATACTATACACTTTTACGGAACTAATGACACTGGATTGGAAGGGGTTAACATCTAGGGTGGATTAACTGCGTTCCTAACAATGTGTAATGTGAGTAAAATGTGCTGATTTTTACCAATAATCTCTTTGTTTCTTGTCCCTGCTCCATAGGATTGTTCCATCTGTACAGAGCCCTGTGTTGATTGTCAACACAGGGCTCTGGGCAATGATTCATGGCCGGAACCTCCTGACCTACTCCTGCCATGTACAATCACAGCTGGTGTTGTGGGGGGTTGGGGGAAGTGGCGGAAAAAAGCATCGACCGCTGCAGTGCATTGTGGCTGGTCCACAAGTAGTTAAAGATGATTTCCAGAGATCAACAATCTCCACAACCTAAAGCGGCAACAGGAAGGGACACACGACAGCTGCCTTTGGTAAGTAAAAAAAAAAACAGCTTTCTCTGGATAGAAAGAGAACTTAAACATTAACATATCATTTATACAAATGCACCTCCTTAAAAAAACATTTCCACATTTTTCAAGTATCCGCATTTTAGTGGTCTCTACCATGCCCAATTATCAACATAATGAAGGGGGGGGGGGGGCAGACAGGCACAGCTTTTCTCCAGAAACATGATGGCTTTATTTTTTAAGAAATTTAGAATGGCCTCATGCAGATGGACAGAAAAAATTATAAAGGCGCCTGGCTTTTTTTTTTTTTTTATGCCCCTAAAAGCAAAGTCAAATATGAAGTCCTTCAAAGGGCACTTGTTGGGATGCACAGATTTTTGAGTTCAAAAGGAGAATCCATAGGAAATTCATCCCAGCGCACCATTGCCTGTATTTCCTGTTGCATCTCCAATACTCTATGCAAAATAAGAGGGAGAATTTATAGTCTTTACAGGACAGCTCTGGTTTATACAGTCTTTGGGAGGAGTTCTGGAGCAAGAAGTTCCTATTATATAACCTATTAGTCTATATGGAGGAGGGGGGGGGGGGGGGGTTTGCATTTGCAGTTGATTTTGTTGGGTTTTTCATAATTGGCCAATTATTTTTATTATTTTGTATTTATGTGTTTTTTTTGTACTAAGTTGTGATTAACGACTTGCCGACCGCCTCCTGTAGATATACATCGTCAGAATGGCACGGCTGGGCAAAGTAACGTACCTGTACGTTACTTTGAATTTCCCGCCGCGCCTGCCGTGAGCTCCGTGGCCGTGCCCATGGGACCCGCGGTCTTGATGTCCGCTGGGTTCCAGCGTTCGTGTCACGGAGCTGAAGAACGGGGAGATGTCAGTGTAAACACAACATCTCCCCGTTCTTCCTAGTGACATGTCACTGAACGTCTGCTCCCTCTCATCGGGAGCAGTGATCAGTGTAGTGTCACTGCTAGCCCATCCCCCAGACAGTTATAATCACTCCCTAGGACACACTTAACCCCTCTCCGCCCCCTAGTGGTTAATCCCTTCACTGCCAGTGACATTTTTACAGTAATCAATGCAATTTTATAGCATTGATCACTGTATTAATGCCAATGGTCCCAAAAATTTGTCAAAATTGTCCGATGTGTCTGCCATAATGTCGCAGTCATGATAAAAATCACTGATCGCCGCCATTACTAGTAAAACAAAAATTAAACTATAACCTATTTTGTAGACGCTATAACTTTTGCACGAACCAATCAATAAATAATATGTCGAAGAATACGTATCAACCTAAACTGAGGGAAAACATTTTTTTATATTTTTTTGGGGGATATTTATTATAGCAAAAAGTAAAAAATAATGATTTTTTTACAAAATTGTCTCTTTTTTTGTTTACAGCGCAAAAAAAAAAAAATGCAGAGGTGATCAAATACCACCAAAAGAAAGCTCTATTTGTGGGAAAGGACGTCAATTTAGTTTGGGTGCAACGTCGCACGACCGCGCAATTGTCAGTTAAAGCGACGCAGTGCTGAATCGTAAAAAGTGCTCTGGTCTTTGGCCAGCCAAATGGTCCGGGGCTTACGTGGTTAATAAAGATGGTATTAATTGTAATGATTGCCAAGCTCTTCCCGGGGGATCTGTTCTTTTTTAAAAGTTGAATTTGGCTGTACAATTTGTATATGGAAAGGTAGAGCTTCAGTCAGGTTTACATTTTTTTGTTGTCTTTCATAATTAATATACACCCACGGCTCTCTTTTACTCTTCCTTTTTTTTTTTTCTCATTTGGAGGCATGTACAGGAATTTAAGAAAAATAAATAGTTGATTATATATGAATTATGCAACAGTAGACTTGGAGGACACAATTTTGGGTATCAGTTTGTTTGCTTTTCTTAGTTTCCACAACAAAATTAGGCCAATTTAGAAAAATACAAAAGTACAAGTACAAAACTAGAGCTGTTTCCAATGCCAACAAACTAGTTTGTACAACATGATGAAGCTAATTAAAAAAAAAAAAAAAAAACTGGAGAAGGGATAATTAGAAGAAAAGCGTTGCCACTAATAGCATCAAACCAGTTTATTGGGGTATTTAAATAAGGCTTCTGATTGGCTTCTGATGGGCAACAACTGCACTTCTGCTCATGGCTTCCAAAACAAGGTATGATTTGCATGATTTCAATAGTAGTTCTCGTTATATTTTAAATGCCTGGATATGTTAATCATGTAGCAACAGACGCAGATAATTCACATAATGAATTATTTTTTCATATGCTTTATTTGCACTAACATCTACATACTCAAAGAGACACTTAGGCAACAACTTTTGCATTTAAACGGGGTGGGGGATTTTATTCTGACACTGAAAAATGTTGGCAAGATGCTAAAAAAGGATCTGGCGGTAATCTGCATATTACACTGTTCAAGTTGTAAAAAAGGTGTTAAAGGAATACAAATGTACTCCTGCAAGCTTGTTAGCTGCAAAGCCAGTGAACCAAACCCACCTAGGTTTTACTGACAAAGAAGGATCTGCATTTATAACATGGTGTCAGGTTAAAGTCACATTTAAAATTTTTCCTTCCAATTATCAATGCGTTAAAAATGAAAAAAAAAAATAGACATTTAACGGACATCTATGAGTAAAATCATAGTTTGTTTCTCATATGTCAGTCCCACAGTAAAACAATTTCCAGGGTTTGCCCCAATTTATTTGTTTAGTGAAATTTGCATTGAAAAGTTTTATTTGGCATTTTTCTGTAGCCCTTCAGGGCAATGACAGTTGTGTACGTGGACTGGCACAAACAAAGACTATCTCAGTCATGTGACCAGAGGTAATCATTAATCATGTTGCATGCTAAATTTTTCTCATAATAGCTTGATTGAGCATCTTCTCGATGAGGCTGGAATGCACTTTAAACTAGCAGGCAACTGTTTTTTTTTTCCCGCTACTATCACATTGTTTTTCTTATTTCACTATCAGGAAGAGTAATATATTTTAACAGTGATAATAAAGCAAGAGAATGAATAATAAGAAAAAACATCTATCTTTTTCAGTTGAGTAATCATTTAAGAGATCATCAGTAATACAAGGAAAAAACAAAATGAAATCCATTACCAGAACGAAGGCTGCTGATTTACATCTATTTGTAATTATTTCTATGTTTTTTAGAAATTTTCATTTGTAACAAAGTCCCATGCCACAGCTGGGTCCTTTGCACCTAGAGTTGTCACCCATCCTGTGTAATAAAGGATCGTCCCATAAAGACATGTACGGAGCTGCAGTGAAATGTAAGCGTAGTGCAAACATGACAGGGTGCAAGGGGGTTACCGAGAGGTCAGCTAAGGGGGTTGGTATATTTACCTAGGGGGGCTTACCTTATTGGAGCTCAGCAGTGGTGGGTGGAGTACAGGTCATTGGTGTGGTGGGGAGCAAGGAAAGGTCACCAGTCCAGAGGTAGCAGGCAAGGAGAAACGTTGGGAAGCAGGACCCTGAAAAAGATGAGTGGATTAGATCAACTGTGGGAACAGCTTAGGCAGGCAGCTGAACTACATGGCTCAGACTGGCTTCACAGCCAAATTGCAGCCAATTTGCAGGGGGTAGGGCAGGGACCCCAGAGAAGTAGGGACCCCCCGTTGCGGCCTCGGAGGTCTATCCCTCCTGTGCGCCTGAGCCCGGACAACACCCCACGGACTCGACGACGCATTGGGAGCCCCACTAGGGACCCTCCAGGCCCCTCTGCCAAGCGGACACCACGGTCGGCGGGCAGGGGCCCTGGGAGGAATCCCCGAAAGCGTCTGAGTCCCAGGAGAGGGGGGGGCACTCACCCAGCTGGATCCGCGGCCCCCTCCAGGACCATCCAACCTGAAGGACACCAGGCGGCTGCTGCTGGCGATGCTCCGGTCGGGGCAGCCGTCCGACGTGGGAGAATGCGGTCCCCGGGTACCGGCCTTGTCGGTGAAGCGGCCGGTGACCTGCCTCGTGTGGGCGCCATCTTGCCTCCTGGAGGAGGGCCAGCGCCATTGCTACAACAGCAGTCGGGAGGCCACGCCTCCAGGCCCAAGGCCGGGTCAGGGAGGGACGGCCGCTACAGCGCGTGCGCGAGCACGTCGACGGCGGCGCAGAGAGATGACGTCAGCGGAACTGACGTCAGTGACGACGGCCGGAAGTCGGCGGAAGAAGATGGCGGCCGCCATCGGAGCAGCCAAGAAGAAGACCGGAGGCGGCCTGGGGTGCCTGGCGGAGCGGCACAGAGGCCTGGGACGGCGACCGGAAGGCGCGAGGACAGCAGCTGCGAGGAAGGAGAACTGCTGGAGGAAGAAGAAGTCCCGGCGGGAGCAGCGGTCGGTGCGGCTGGTGGGCCATCCAACCTACGGCAGCCAGGTAGGACACGGGGTGTCACTGGGCATCCGGGGGGGGGGGGGGAGGGTGCTGGTTTAGGGGTGTTGGGAGCGGACACTGTTGTGGGGGGTCACCGGGGGGGGGAGGGGGGGGTGGTGGACATGCTCAAGGCCTTGCTACAGAGGTTGGGAGGGGGGACAACACAGGCAGCTGCCCCGACCAACCCCTGGATGCCCCCCAACACCGCAACGCTGGAGACTGGGCCCAGGCAGGGGGTGGGGGTCACGGCGGAAACTCAGACGGAGGCAGCGAGGGACAAGGCCGAAACGACACCGGACAAGGAAGGGGACAAGGAAAAGCACAAGGAGGGTGACAAGGAGAAGGAACTTAATAAGGATAAAGATGCTGAGAAAATTAGGTTAGCCGATGCGGCCCGCTGCGAGGTTTATGTGTGTTTCGAGGGACCGCTGGGGGCACATTTGAAAAAAGAGGTGAGGGAGAAGATCTGGAAGGATGAATTTGTAGAAATTTTTTCCCTACTACCGTTAGAAAAATTTAATTTGGACAGGGTCAAGCCTGACGAGAGCAAAAAGGAGGAGGAGGAAAAGCGTAGGTATAGGCTGATTCCTCGCACCTTCTCAAACTGGCTGCAGGCATTCGCGATCCTGGCGAGTGTGATTGGGGAGAAAGCGCCGGAACATTGTTCGGCTCTCTTCTGTTACCTGGAGGCGATTAGCGAGGCCTATAGGGTGTACGGGGGGTTGGCATGGCTCCGCTACGACGAGCAATTTCGCCAGAGAAAAGCGGTGCGTCCGGCCATTAGATGGGACCATAAGGACATCAGCCTGTGGATGAAGTTGATGACTTCTCCCAGGGCTGCGGGACAGTTTTTTTCAAGGGGGGGCCGGCGGAGCTTCCTCAGCAGGATCGCCGGCCCCAAAAAAGAAAGGGGTGTGCTGGCAATTTAATGACGGAACATGTAAGTTTGGGAACTCTTGTCGGTACAAACATGAATGTTCAGGTTGCAGTGCAGCACACCCTTTCTCCAGATGTTTCCGGAAAAATCGCGCAGGTGATTCCACTGGAAAAAGGGATGACGCCGGTGAAGTTGGAAAGGATGCGGCCTTTCCTAAGTAGATACCCCGACCGGGCGGCTGCCCAGTTGCTGGAAGCGGGCTTTAGGGAGGGGTTTAGGATTCCGAGCGTGTTGGGGGAGGTTCCGCCAATTTCGGATAATCTGAGGTCGGCGTTAAAACATACGGAAGTGGTGTCAGGTAAATTGGGGAAGGAGGTGGCGCTCGGCAGGATGGCCGGTCCATTTGCTACCCCTCCGGTGTCCAATTTGGTAGTTTCTCCTTTGGGAGTAGTACCCAAGAAGGAACCGGGGCAATTTAGGATGATTCACCACTTGTCGTACCCAAAAGGGGGCTCTGTTAACGATGGTATTGACCCGCAAGCCTGTGCGGTAACCTATACATCGTTTGACGCAGCGGTATCATGGGTGAGAAAATATGGAAAGGGGGCCTTGATGGCAAAGACGGACGTAGAGGCAGCGTTTAGGCTGTTGCCAGTACACCCCCAGAGTATGCATTTGCTGGGTTGTTATTGGGAAGGAGCGTACTTCGTGGATCGCTGTCTGCCCATGGGATGTTCGATTTCATGTGCCCTGTTTGAAACTTTCAGTTCATTCTTTGAATGGGCAGTTAGGGAGACGGCGGGGGTGAATTCGGTTATCCATTATTTGGACGACTTCCTTTGCGTAGGCCCCCCGGGATCCCGCGGATGCGGGACATTATTGGGGACGCTACAGTACTTGGCGGATAGGTTCGGTATCCCCCTAGCGGCGGACAAAACAGAAGGAAGTGCAATCCCTCCTGGGCAAATTAAATTTTGCTTGCAGGATTATACCGATGGGGCGGGTGTTCTGCAGGAGACTGGCGGCAGCAACGGCGGGGGTGAGGATGCCCAACCATTTTATCAGGTTGTCCGAAGGGTTGAGGGAAGACTTGAGAGTATGGTACTCGTTCCTGGGACCAGTTAGCAACGCTGACTTGGAACTGTTCATTCGGTTTGCGGGTTACGGGGCTTATTGCCAGGGGAGTTGGAGTGCAGGTTGGAGAGCAGCGGGTTTCTTGAAGAACCTGGCACTGCTGGAGCTCGGCGGTGAGGTTATGGGGGGACAAGCTAACAAACAAGGGTGCGGTTCAATTCAACATGGGGGTGGTGGTGGCCATTAATAACATTTCAGCCTCATCCCCCCCCCCCCGTAGTTAGATTGTTATTTGGACGAGAATAAGTTAGCGGATGCTCCTTTGCCGCAGACTGGCTCCAGAGGCAAAACGCGAAGGCCCCCCGGGATCTGTGGAGGATTGCGTTGGGATCGCCGATGGATTGATTATGGCAGTTCTTAGGAATTACAATTGATTCCGTGGCGATGGAGTGTAGGCTGCCGGAGACAAAGGTGGTGGCATTGCGGCAGGAAGTCAAGGAGGCGCACGGAAAAAAGAAGTTGAGGTTGAAGGAAGTGCAATCCCTCCTGGGCAAATTAAATTTTGCTTGCAGGATTATACCGATGGGGCGGGTGTTCTGCAGGAGACTGGCGGCAGCAACGGCGGGGGTGAGGATGCCCAACCATTTTATCAGGTTGTCCGAAGGGTTGAGGGAAGACTTGAGAGTATGGTACTCGTTCCTGGTGGAGTTTAATGGGCGATCTATGATGTTGCAGGGACCAGTTAGCAACGCTGACTTGGAACTGTTTACTGACGCGGCGGGTTCTGCGGGTTACGGGGCTTATTGCCAGGGGAGTTGGAGTGCAGGTCCTTGGCCGGAGGAGTGGAGAGCAGCGGGTTTCTTGAAGAACCTGGCACTGCTGGAGCTCTTCCCCATACTGGTAGCGGTGAGGTTATGGGGGGACAAGCTAACAAACAAGAAGGTGCGGTTCAATTGTGACAACATGGGGGTGGTGGTGGCCATTAATAACATTTCAGCCTCATCCCCCCCGGTAGTTAGATTGTTACGGCAGTTGGTACTTTGTTGTTTAAAATTGAACGTGTACATGTATGCGGTTCACATCCCAGGGATCGAGAATAAGTTAGCGGATGCTCTGTCTCGTTTCCAGTGGGAGGAGTTCCGCAGACTGGCTCCAGAGGCAAACGCGACGGGGGACCCGTGCCCGCCGGATCTGTGGAGGATTGCGTTGGGATCGCCGATGGATTGATTATGCAGTCGCTCAGCGAGAGCACTAGGACGGCGTATCACAGGGTGTGGAGTGAATGGTCCGCTTGGTTGACTGAGGTAGGAGGGTCGGAAGACCCCGAGGTATTGGTACATTGGGTATTGTGTTTCATTTGCAGTAGCTACGTGAAGGGGGTGTCGGGCACGGCAATTAGTAAGAAGGTATCAGCGCTGGCATTTAGGTTCCAGTACAAAGGGCTGCCTGACGCGACCAAGAATTTTTTGGTTAAAAAAGCATTGAGGGGTTATAGGAGGGGCCTAGCGCAGAGGGACTCCAGACGCCCCATTTCGTTTGCGGTGTTGAACATTGTGTTGGAACAGGTTAAGAAGGTGTGTTCTACAGTTTTTGAACAAAAACTCTTCCGAGCTGCCTTCCTGTTAGCGTTTTTCGGGGCATTGAGAATTGGGGAGCTGGTGTCGCCATCAAAATCCATTCCAGGTGGTTTGAGGTTTGGGGACGTTACGCTGTCACAGTCAGCAGTAGTCCTATGGGTTAGGAGGTCGAAGACGGACCAGCTGGGAAAAGGGGCACGGGTCGAGCTTTTTGCAGGTTCAGAACCACAAATATGCCCGGTAGCAGCAGTAGACCAATTTTTAAGGGCGCGCCCAGTAGGGGGTGGGGCCTTCTTGACTCATGAGAATGGCTCGTGTTTATCCAGATACCAGTTTACAGCGGTATTTAGAAAATGTTTGGAGGCGGGGGGCCTACCCCCAGGTGAGTATGCGAGTCACTCTTTCAGGATTGGCGCGGCCACGGAGGCTTCCAGGTGGGGTCTACCGGGGGAAGTTATACACAGGATTGGCAGATGGGAGTCAGCACGTTATCAGGTCTACATTCGCCCCCACCTGGTGTAACGATGTGGGGGATTGGGGATGTTAGTGTGTGGGTTGAACATGTTTTTTATAGGTTTCGGTTATTGGTGTTAGATATCTATTTTATGTTTTTCAGCCCCTGTGTGTCTCATATGGATCCTGGGACACTCGTTTGTCTTCTGGGGCGCTAGAAGGGCAGATGTACGGCCGGACGGCAGACAGCTCAGGATGTCTAGGGAGGAGGGTAGGATTCGGTGGATTGGGGTCCCAGGAATGAGGTGGAACAGGGTGTTACCAGAAGTCCACAGGTTTGCAGGAATGGATCGACATCCGGACGTTCTGGTCCTGCATGTGGGGGGGAATGACTTGGTGGTACGGCCCATGCGCCAGATAATCAAGGACGTACAGTGGGACTTTATCAGGCTCAGCACCTCTTTCCCCGGCATGATCATAGTATGGTCAGATATTGTGGCCCGCATGTCGTGGAGAGGGGCCCGCTCCTGGGAAAAGATCAACAAGACCAGGATTAAGGTCAATAAAGAGGTTGGCAGGTTTGTAGCCAGAAACGGAGGCATAGTGGTCAGACACCGGGAATTAGAGGTAGATACGTGGAGGTACCTTAGGGGAGACGGAGTTCACCTCAACCCGGTTGGGATTGATTTGTGGTCTCTGGACTTGGAAGAAGGCATCAGGAGAGCGATGCAGGTGTGGCGGCTGGCACAAGTGTGAGGTGTCACACTTGTCCCGCGTTGGCGTGTTGGTTTTTTCCTTGACGACAGTTAAGTGACTCAGTTAAGAGGTTTTATTCAAAAGTTAGGACCCATCACTGGTATGGAGTCCGCCCGAGTGGTCTGACAGTTGGCCAGACTCACGGGTTAAATCTGTTGGGGGGTCTGTGGTCAGTTGGCAAGTCCCCGAGGCGAGTCTGCGGCCAGGCCTGTGGTCAGTTGGCTGTCCCCCGCGGCTGGGGAGCTTGCCAACAAACGGGACTACAGGCTCAGTTGCAAGTGGTCGTCAGGGATCATAAAATAATAAGTTGATTAGCTGATTAGCTGGATGAGGAGTGGTATTCAGTGGTTTAAAAAGTTAATAAAGTTTGTTTGTTTGAGTTAATTTTAAATAAAAGGCCGAACAGGCCATTTTCATCAGCAGGTGTCAGCATGTATGGGTCCATATTTTGCAGTGAATGCACTTCTGTTGCTAGGATGATATGAGCTGAGGGGTGCAGGGGGTGGAGAGGTCAGCTAAGGGGGTTGGTATATTTACCTAGGGGGGCTTCCCCCTGGCACTTGTCCACTGGCCAGCAGCAAGGGAGCCACTTCTTTAGGACCCATGACCCATCACTGGTATGGAGTCCGCCCGAGTGGTCTGACAGTTGGCCAGACTCACAGTTGGGGGGTCTGTGGTCAGTTGGCAAGTCCCGAGGCGAGGCCAACAAACGGGATTACAGGCTCAGTGGCAATTGACCAGCAGCTGGGGTTTGTTTGTTTGTTTGAGTTAATTTTAAATAAAAGGCCGAACAGGCCATTTTCATCCAGCAGGTGTCAGTGTCTTTGTTATATTTATTATAGGATGATATGAGCTGACTGGTTGCTAGGACATTTCCCCCTGCACCGTCCACTGGCCAGCAGCAAGGGAGCCACTTCTTCACTGATCAACAGTAAGGGGCACTTGGCAATTGACCAGCAGCTGGGGTAGCACTTTTTTACTGACCATCAGCAAAGAGGACACATCTTTACTAACCAGCAGGAAGGGGTATTTGTCCACGAACCAGCAGCAAGGAGGACTCTGTCCACTGACCAGCAGCAAGGGGAGCAGGTGTCCATTGACCAGCAGCAACAGCATACATGATCAACAGTAAGACAGCCAAATGTTTCAAATTTTGACTCATTAGTCCAGAGCACCTGCTGCCATTTTTCTGCACCTTGGTTCCTATGTTTTTGTGCATAGTTGAGTTGCTTAGCCTTGTTTCCATGTCCTATGCTTGAAAAAATTGGAACTGGCATGTAGAAAAATGGCAGTAGGTGCTCTGGACTATTGAGTCAAAATTTTTGATATTTGGCTATAGCAGGAGGCAGTTTGTTTTGCAAAAGGCTGGAGAGCGGTACGCTATTGAATAATTGTTATAATGGAGATATGGGCCTACAATTATTTTTACCATCAGACTTCATTAATGATAGACATTATTAATAATTTAACATACAGTGAAATTTGACATAGGGCTTTAAAGCCCCGTACACATGAGCAGAATACTGGGTGTCATCAGCCGGTTCAATAAAAAACATACAACATTTGGCGTGTATGCCAGTCAGTCCTACAGAAACCAGCCATTTGACCAGCTTTAGTTGGGCGCGCATGCTGGAAAACCAGCAGCTGATTGGAGTATTCTGGCAGGGGGCCATCCCTCTATCAGAACACGACAGCCCAGTAGGGGAGATCGCTGTACTAACGTCAGATCTGGTACTTTGGCTCCAACCGGAGCTGACAGTTTTTTTTTTTTCGTTGAACCCCCTGGGTTGAATGGAAAAAAAACTAATAGTGTCTACCAGGCTTTAGTCTCACTCCCAAGAAATACTAGTTGGACAGGAGCAGTACTTTTTAGAAAAGGGTCATAAAGGGACACCATAAACCAGCCCTATGTGTAAGTCACTTAAAAAGGTTCAACTGAGGTGGGAACTATGTGTCATAAATGCCAGCTGGTGGCCTACAGCTGACCACTAATCTTACACTGAGCAAAATTATAAACGCAACACTTTTGTGTTTGCCCCTATTTATCATGAGCTGAACTTAAAGGCCTATTTCTCTCAAATATTGTTCACAAATCTGCCTAAATCTGTGTTAGTGAGCACTTCTCCTTTTCCGAGTTAATCCATCCACCTCACAGGTGTGGCATATCAAGATGCTGATTAGACAGCATGATTATTGCACAGGTGTGCCTTAGGCTGGCCACAATAAAAGGCCACTTTAAAATGTGCAGTTTTATCACACAGCACCATGCCACAGATGTCGCAGGTTTTGAGGGAGTGTGCAATTGGCATGCTGATTGCAGGAATGTCCACCAGAGCTGTTGCCCTTGAATTGAATGTAAATTTCTCTACCATAAGCCGTCGCCAAAGGCGTTTCAGAGAATTTGGCAGTACATACAACTGGCCTCACAACCGCAGACCACGTGTAACCACACCAGCCCAGGACCTCCACATCCAGCACCTTCACCTCCAAGATCGTCTGAGACCAGCCACCCAGACAGCTGCTGCAACAATCGGTTTGCATAACCAAAGAATTTCTACACAAACTGGCAGAAACCATCTCAGCTGACTGCAGTTTGTCATTGTAACCGACTTGAGTGGGCAAATGCTCACATTCAATGGCGTCTGGCACTTTGGAGAGGTGTTCTCTTCACGGATGAATCCCAGTTTTCACTGTATATTCATTGTATTTCAGGGCAGATGGCAGACAGTGTGTATGGCGTTGTGTGGGTGAGCGGTTTGCTGATGTCAATGTTGTGGATCGAGTGGCCCATGGTGGCGGTGGGGTTATGGTATGGGCAGGCGTATGCTATGGAAAACAAACACAGGTGCATTTTATTGATGCCATTTTGAATACACAGAGATACCCTGATGAGATCCTGAGGCCCATTATTGTGCCATTCATCCACGACCGTCACCTAATGTTGCAGCATGATAATGCACGGCCCCATGTTGCAAGGATCTGTACATAATTCCTGGATGCTGAAAACATCCTAGTTCTTGCATGGCTAGCATACTCACCAGACATGTCACCCATTGAGCATGTTTGGGATGGATGCTCTCTGGATCGGTGTATACAACAGCGTGTTCCAGTTCCTGCCAATATCTAGAAACTTCGCACAGCCATTGAAGAGGAATGGACCAACATTCCACAAACAAACCTGATCAACTCTAAGCGAGGGAGATGTGCTGCACCTCAAGAGGCAAATGGTGGTCACACCAGATACTGATTGGTTTTCGGACCCCCCCAATACAGTAAAACTGTACATTTTAGAGTGGCCTTTTATTGTGGCCAGCCTAGTGGTGGCCTTTGCATGCATACAGTATACAGCTGTAGAACACAGACCTTTAGTTCTCTTTCTCTGGCCACACGATGGAATGTTAGGATGTCTGTGTAATGTAACCAGTCTCCAAGGGTAGAAGGGTTGGGTGAGACTCAATGACTGGCTATAGGCTTGCGTGCTATAAAAAGAGATTTAATGATAGCCACTGTCTGATTATGACGCATGCTATTAGAGTTAACATAAAGCAAGAGAAAAAACGGGACATGGAGTCAGCCTGGTATCTAGAGTTTAGCAAATACAGCACTTCCTGCCAGTACCAAAACTTTGGACATCTCCAAAAGAGGTGCTTAAAGGAGGCAGGAGATTGGGCGTATCTTGCACATTCAAAGTTTTCCCTCCTGCCTACCCTCCAGGGTACAATAAGCTCTGTACAGAATAATATTGAAGCAAGCTGTACATTCTGTAATATTTGGTCCCATATATCCCCTAAACTCACATCAGTTTTTGCCTCCCATCTTTGCCTGCTGGAAAGCATTTCAAATAAAGAACATTTTCAGTAAGTACAGAAAATACCTGATGATCTTGCAGAAAATGAAGTGTCCTTGTTATTTCCTATAACTGAATTGAAAGGAATGGAGATGCAATGGAGGTGAAAAGAGGATAACATGTTTGAAATCCAGTGGAGTGATCACCGAGTGATCACCATGGCCCACTCCATAGTAGGAATGAGCTTTATGTTCGAGTCAAACTCATGTTCGACTCGAACTGTCACGTACCTAGTGGCGAGTCCGGATTGCAGTGGGAGACCTCTCTTACGTCCCAGACTTGCGGCCCCTGATAGTGGGGACAGGGGGCGCAGGAGTCGAAGGAGGCACGAGTGTCTGGCAGGATCAACAGCTACGGGTGGATCAGCAGGTCTTGACAAGAGATGACAGGGACCAGCAGGCAACAGGAGACAGGAACCAGCAGACAACGGGTGACAGGAACCAGCAGACAGCAGGTGACAGGAACCAGCAGACAGCAGGTGACAGGAACCGGCAGACAGCAGGAACAGGCAGGTAAGCGGTCACAGGAACCAGCAGGCAGCGGACAACAGGAACCAGCATACAACAGGTGACAGGAACCAGCAGACAGCAGGAACTGGCAGGTAAGTGGTCACAGGAACCAGCAGGCAGCGGACAACAGGAACCAGCATGCAGCGGACAACAGGAACCAGCAGACAGCAGGTGACAGGAACCAGCAGACAGCAGGTGACAGGAACCAGCAGACAACAGGAACTGGCAGGTAAGTGGTCACAGGAACCAGCAGGCAGCGGACAACAGGAACCAGCAGACAGCAGGTGACAGGAACCAGCAGACAACAGGAACTGGCAGGTAAGTGGTCACAGGAACCAGCAGGCAGCGGACAACAGGAACCAGCATGCAGCAGACAACAGGAACCAGCATGCTGCGGACAACAGGAACCAGCAGCAAGGCAGGGCACTTCAGGACAGGTGCACAGAATGGTCAGACAAGCCGGGTTCGGTAACTGTGGATAAGCCAAGGGGATAAACAAGAGGATGGTCGTAGACAAGCCGAGATCGGGGCAGGCAGACAGCAGAGCAGGTAGGGAGGCAAGCCGGGTCACAGATACAGAGACAGAGAGGTTCAGGAATTTTACTAGCGGGACGCTGTAGATCAGGCAGCAAGGATTGTATGGAGATGGCTGGTTTAAATAGCCCGCTCGGCGCCAGTGACCGTGCGCGCGCCCGTCCGTGCCCGCGCACGCGCACCCGCTCGATTCCGCGCATGCGCAGTAGCCCGCGCACCCGCTCGATTTCGCACCAACGAGGAACTACTAGGCCCAGCAGAGCTTTCCTTACACGAACATTGGCTGTTCGCCAGTTCGCCGAACAGCGAACAATTTTGGGTGTTCGCAGCAAATTCAAAAGCCGCGGAACACCCTTTAAAAGTCTAATTTTAAAGGCTTATATGCATGGTATTGTCATAAAAAGTGTTTGGGGACCTGGGTCCTGCCCCAGGGGACATGTATCAATGCAAAAACAAGTTTTAAAAACTGCCTTTTTTCAGGAGCAGTGATTTTAATAATGCTCAAAGTGAAACAATAAAAGTGTATTATTCCTTTCAATTTTGTACCTGGGGGGTGTCTATAGTATGCCCGTAAAGAGGCACGTTTCCCGTGTTTAGAACAGTCTGACAACAAAATGACATTTCTAAAGGAAAAAAAGTAATTTAAAACTACTCGCGGCTACAATGAATTCTCGAGTCCAACAATACACATAACAGTTCATTGATAAAAACGGCATGGGAATTTCCGGACAGGGGAACCCCGAACCAAAAGTAAAAAAAAAAATGCGTGGGGGTCCCCCTAAATTCCATACCAGGCCCTTCAGGTCTGGTATGGATATTAAGGGGAACCCCGTGCCAAAAAAAAAAAAATGGCGTGGGGGTCCCCCAAAAATCCATACCAGACCCTTATCCGAGCACGCAACTTGGAAGGCCGCAGGAAAAGAGGGGGGAACACGAGAGCGCCCCCCTCCTGAACCTTACCAGGCCACATGCCCTCAACATTGGGAGGGTGCTTTGAGGTAGCCCCTCAAAGCACCTTGTCCCCATGTTGATGGGGAGAAGGACCTCATCCCCACAACCCTTGCCCGGTGGTTGTGGGGGTCTGCGGGTGGGGGGGCTTATCAGAATCTGAAAGCCCCCTTTACTAGGGGACCCCCAGATCCCGCCCCCCCTGTGTGAATTGGTAATGGGGTACAAATGTACCCCTACCATTTCACAAAAAAATGACAAAAAGGTTAAAAAACACAAGAGACAGTTTTTGAGTCCTTTATTCATTTCTTCTTCTTCCATCTTCTTTTATCTGGTCTTCTTTCGGTGTTCTACTTGTTCCTCCAACTTCTTCTTCTCCATCTTCTTCTTCATCTTCTTTTTCCTCCGCTCTTCTCGTCCCGCAGCTTTCTCCGGCTTCTTCTCCGCTCCGCCCGCACGGTCCGCCTCAGTGGGAGTCTTCAGCCGTGTGACGCTTCGATTCTTCTGATACTTTTTAAATAATGGAGGGCGGGGCCACCCGGTGACCCCACCCTCATCTGACTCACGGGGACTTCCCTATGGCTTTCCCCATGTACAGGCATACCCCACTTTTAAGTACACAATGGGGTTTATTTACTAAAGCTGGAAAGTGCAAAATCAGGCTCACTTCTGCATAGAAACCAATGAGCTTCTAACCCCAGCTTGTTCAATTAAGCTTTGGTAATAAAACCTGGAAGCTCATTGGTTTCTATGCAGAAGTGAGCCTGATTTTGCACTTTCCAGGTTTAGTAAATAAACCCTATTGTGTACTAATTGTGGGGTATGCCTGTAAATAGTTTTGCCTGTTCGCATGTTCTGATGCGAACAGAAAGGGGGGGGGGGGGGGGGTTCAGCTCATCCCTACTCCATAGATAGATAGCGCAGGAGTGAGTGTAGCTACCCAAGGACTGAAACTGTTGTTAACAGGAATATAAGCACAAAAAAAAAAAAAAAACCCAAAACAAATGAAAAGCCTGAAAAAAAGACAAATAATGCTGTTTTTTTATCTAAAAACTTATCAATATCAACCTAAATGACTAGGTGCACTTTAGGCTTTACCATTTTTTATTTAAGTTTGCTGTATTATGTTCCCATGAATACATTTCACTTATAAATCGTGGGTTTTCCTTTCAATTGTAAATTAGTAAGTGCATAAAGATTTTTTTTAAATGTAGATAGTTTTCACTGAGAAAGAGACATGAACCTTTGTATTTGTAGTCTGTACAACTTTAGGCATGTATCCTCTGACTTTTAACTGTTTTTTTTTTTTTTTGTGAATGAAAGAAAAGCTTAAAAAAATATAATAGGAAAACATGTTTGAGTTATGCCCTCTAGTATTATTTTTACCTCAGTTTTGTTATTAATCATTCTCGATGAAGCATAGTGTTTACAAGAATTACAGTCATTTACAATAGAACATGGAAGCACAGTCTTTATTGGTATTTTTCTAGCACTTCAGTGTTTTTGCCAACTAATAATAGCTTGTAGTTGACCTATGAAGAACCAGCCGACTAAGTAATAGTTTTTCTGTAAATTGCTTACTGATGTGAGGTGAAACAGCAAAGTAAAGTTGTAGCTGTTAGTACTTTGAGGATTTGAGGAAGTACCTGTACTTCTGACAAGTCAAAGGCGAAACCAGAAATGCACTCAGTGTTTAGCCTCTATTAATACCGTTGTAAGAAACATTTTGTGAACTATCATCTTGGTCACACACAGTCATTTTTGGATCATCAGATCAGTAAATTGTACTAACAGATAAGAGTCTACCTGATTTGATGTAAATGAAGTGTATTGATTAGGCTGGTCTATCAGTCAGAGAGATACGTCATAGGGAGATTTCTGCCTACCTTACGTGGGTTGACTGAGTTAACCAATAAGTGAGGACTTATAAACTGCTTGCAAGAAGAATTTTCTAAATGTTTTGGAGCAGGGATAACGAGGTTCTGTGAATATGGAAAGACTACCTCAGAAACAGCCTTGTATTGCCCAGTGATGCTCAAAACGAACACATTGCTTGCCATTATTTACCCATCTATTAATGCAGAAAAAAATCCTCTGCTTGATTTTAAGGAAGAGATTCGAGGTTGCTGCACCTTTAAAAAGCCTGAACATTAGACTTCAACAAAAACTTAAACCCACATTAAAATGCACACGTCCCCTTAATATTTAAATTGCATACCCAAAAACTCAACATAAAAAAAAAATGAAAAAAGTGTACCTAAACGTATATCAATATAAATAACACCTAGTGAAAAACAAATAAATAAAATATACCAGTTCATGTGACCTATATATTATAAAAGTAATATTCCTTAAAATAATGTACCATAAACCAGCATCAAAAATGTACACCTTTCAATAGTGAATAAAAAAAACACAAAAAAATTCCAAACATATAAACATAAAATAGTCTAGATTCACAAATAATGATCCAGGTGCTCTGATGGTGCACCGTGACGAGGTGACGCACACAGACAAAACAGTGTTAATGTGCTCAGGAGGTGCTATTCCCCATATATAATCATGCCTCTTACCAAGCGCAGTTGATCTCAGATTATAGAGATCAAGCTTGCTTTTATGAGGAGAGCCGCTACTCTTATCCCCGGATTAGCGGACTATGATATGACCCCATCAGTAAATCACAGCGCTGGTGTCACCATTGGACATATCTTGTGGTGACATCAGCGCTGTGATTTTCCTGATGGGGTCATATCATAGTCCACTAATCCGAGGCTAACAGTAGCGGCTCTACTCATAAGAGCAAGTTTGATCTCTATAATCTGAGATCAAATGAGTCCGGTAAGAGGCATGATTATATGTGGGGATAGCGCCTCCTGAGCACATTAACACTGTTTTGTCTGTGTTCATCACTCTGCACCATCAGAGCACCTAGATCATTTTTTTGTGGCTCTGGACTATTTTATGGTTATATGTTTGGACTTTTTTATGTTTTTTTATTCACTATTGGTTGGTGTAAATTTTTGATGTTGGTTTATGATACATTGTATTAAGGAGTATTATTTTTATAATATATAGGTCACATGACTTGGTATATTTTATTTATTAATTTTTTTTTTTCTCACTAGGTGTGATTATATTGATATACTCTCACCGGCCACTTTATTAGCTACAAATTGCTAGTACCGGGTTGGACCCCATTTTCCTTTCTGAACTGCCTTAATTCTTCATGGCATAGATTTAACAAGGTGTTGGAAACATTCCTCAGAGATTTTGGTTCATATTGACATGATAGCATCACGCAGTTGCTGCAGATTTGTTGGCTGCACATCAATGATGTGAATCTCCCATTCCACCACATCCTAAAGGTGCTTTATTGGATTAAGATCTGACTATGGAGGCTATTGGCGTACAGTGAACTCATTGTCATGTTCAAGAAACCAGGCAACATCATCAGACCAGGCAACATTTTTTTCCAATTTTGGTGAGCCTGTGCTAATTGTAGCTTCTTAGCTGACAGAAGTGTCACTTGGTGTGGTCTTCTGCTGCTGTAGTCCATCTGCTTCGAGATTCGATGTGTTCTGTATAGATGGTACGTATTCTGCATACCTTGGTTGTAACAAGTGGTTATTTGCATTACTGTTGCCTTTCAATCATCTCAAACTAGTCTGCCCATTTTCCTCTGATCTCTGACATCAACAAGGCATTTGTGTCCACACAACTGCCACTCACTGGATATTTTCTCTTTTTTCAGACCATTCTCTGTAAACGCTAGAGATGCTTGTTTTTGAAAATCCCAGTACATCAGCAGTTTTTGAAATACTCAGATCAGCCCGTCTGGCACCAACAACCATGCCACATTCAAAGTCACTTAAATTCCCTTTCTTCCCCATTCTGATGCTCGGTTTGAACATCAGCAAGCTGTCTTCACCACATCTAGATGCCTAAATGCATTGAGTTGCTGTCATGTGATTGGCTGATTAGCAATTGGAGTTGCCAAGCAATTGAACAGGTGAACCTAACAAAGTGTCCTTTTATATACACTTTTTTTCATATTTATGAAGTTGAGTTGTTGGGTATGAAATTTGAATATTAAGGGGGCATGTGTACTTTTATGTTGTTTTAATTGAGTCATCTATTCCCAGCTAGGGATGGGCCGCGGCGGCGGCCTCGCATATTATGTTTCAGTGTCAGCGTGTCAGTGTGTTGCTGACTGCTGACAATATGTGCTTTATTTCTGGGGATTTGTGTGTGCGTGCTGTTAGTACAGCATTGCAGTATCACATCTGGGGGGTGTCTATAGGTGGCCTGTGAAGGGGGCAGGACCCCCTTCACAGACCCCCAAAGCATCCTCACAATGTTGAGGGCATGTGGCCTGGTACGGTTCAGGCGGGAGGGGGGGCGCTCTCGTCCCCCCCTCTTTTCCTGCGGCCTGCCAGGTTGCGTGCTCGGATAAGGGTCTGGTATGGATTTTGAGGGGGACCCCACGCCATTTTTTTTGGCTAGGGTTCCCCTTAAAATCCATCCCAGACCTCAAGGGTCTGGTATGGATTTTGAGGGGGACCCTACGCCATTTTTTTTTGGCTGGGGTCCCCCTTAATATCCATCCCAGACCTGAAGGGCCTGGTTATTGAATTTGGGGGGACCCCCCACGCTTTTTTTATTTTTTTTATTTTTTATCAATTACTTTTTTTTTATGAATGACTTTCAATGAATGACTTTTCTTTGTATTACGGGAGCCGTCAATTCACATTAGCCGCGAGTGATTTTAAATAGCTTTCTTTTCTGCAAAAATGACACTTTTTGCAGAGACAGTTCTAAGCACTGGAAACATGCGCCCCTTTACATGCATACTATAGACAACCCCCAGGTATGAAATTTAAAGGAATATTACACTTTTATTGTTTCAATTTAAGCATTATTAAAATCACTGCTCCTGAAAAAACGGCCGTTTTAAAAAAAAAAAATTGCATTGATACATGTCCCCTGGGGCAGGACCCAGGTCCCCAAACACTTTTTATGACATTAACATGCATATTAGCCTTTAAAATTAGCACTTTTGATTTCGAACGTTCGCATCCATTATAACTAATAGGGTTCTAAAGCTCGCATGGACTTTAGGTCCATTCGCGGGTTCTGGTGCGAGCTGAACGGGGGGGTGTTCGGCTCATCCCTATTCCCAGCCTAAAAATTTATCTGTGGACAGAATATGGGTATTCAAGTATTTACCTATTACTAACAATCAATAAACAATCCTTCTCTGACCTCTGCAGCTGCTGTTGAGTCATGAAGTTCTCTCAGCAGCTCAGCTCCTTCTTCTTTCCCTCCCCTGAACACTGACCACTGTAGCTGCAGACAATGTTGAGTCATGAAGTTCTCTCAGCAGCTCAGCTCCTTCTTCTTTCCCTCCCCTGAACACTGACCTCTGTAGCTGCAGACAATGTTGAGTCATGAAGGTCTCTCAGCAGCTCAGCTCATTCTTCTTTCCCTCCCCTGAACACTGACCTCTGTAGCTGCAGACAATGTTGAGTCATGAAGTTCTCTCAGCAGCTCAGCTCCTTCTTCTTTCCCTCCCAATGAACACTGACCTCTGTAGCTGCAGACAATGTTGAGTCATGAAGGTCTCTCAGCAGCTCAGCTCCTTCTTCTTTCCCTCCCCTCAACACTGACCTCTGTAGCTGCAGACAATGTTGAGTCATAAAGGTCTCTCAGCAGCTCAGCTCATTCTTCTTTCCCTCCCCTGAACACTGACCTCTGTAGCTGCAGACAATGTTGAGTCATGAAGTTCTCTCAGCAGCTCAGCTCCTTCTTCTTTCCCTCCCCTGAACACTGACCTCTGTAGCTGCAGACAATGTTGAGTCATAAAGGTCTCTCAGCAGCTCAGCTCCTTCTTCTTTCCCTCCCCTGAACACTGACCTTTGTAGCTGCAGACAATGTTGAGTCATAAAGGTCTCTCAGCAGCTCAGCTCATTCTGCTTTCCCTCCCCTGAGCACCTGGTCTGTGTTAACAGAGAGATTTGAAGTTTAGAAAGTCGATGACTCACTGCTGAGAAGGTAGGCAGCATGAAAGAATGACTTATACAACATTGGTGCTTCTGGTGTAAAATTTTGGGATGCACTGCACCCACAGTGCCTGCAGCTACAGAGGTTAGTGAGGGCTTGTTAAAACTCATAAATTGATTGGTTTGTAAACACATAAATGTCCAAAGCCTGACCACAGGTGCACTTTAAAGTGTAAGTTCACCTTTTCAGAAAAAACGCTACAGCCTCCCCACCCCCCTGGTCCCCACTGTACTTTCTTCTGTAAGTGATGAGCTGTCAGTGCCAATGCAGCTGGTGCAGCAGTCCCGGGATTTGAAATCCCACACCCTTCTCCCCATGTTTCTGCAGGGCTTCTGGGATGGATCAGGGCAATTCTGATTGGTCAGTTCCAGCATAGAGCATTACTCTGATCCATCTTTGAAGCCTTACCGACAGTAGGGGGAGGATAGTGGAGATTCTGAATCCCCTGACAACTGCACTAGCTGTGTGGGCACTGCCAGCTTATCTCCAACAAGGGTAAGTACAGCAGGGGCCAGTGGGGTTGGGAGGCTAAAGGGTGTTAGATCACCTTTTCTGAAAAGGTGAACTAACCTCCTAAGTAGACCTGTTTGCTACATTGTTGTTGGTAAATTTTGTGTAAATTATAAATCTGTGCATGGCCAGCTATAACGATCTTCCAAATTTTAGCATATTTTTACCCAGCAATGATTTGAGGGTCCTAAAATGTGTCTTTGGCTGCACCAGAGTAATAATAGTGATCCTTAAGTTATTGCTGAGTCATTGCTGTAGAGCAGGTATCTCCAAACTACGGCCCTCCAGCTGTTGCGGAACCACACATCCCATGAGGCATTATAAAACTCTGACATTCACAAGCATGACTAGGCATGATGGGAATTGTAGTTCCTGAACAACTGGAGGGCCATAGTTTGGAGACCCCTGCTGTAGAGCAGTAGGGGGTTACAAGATGGAAACATAGCTGGGATACCGCATCCAATACTCCCTGAAGTGATGACAAGACTGATAGGGGTTACAGCACTGAAATGAAGACCCAGGTAAAGGTTTACAGATATGTGTAGAGTTTATAGGCCCTTGCTATCCCTAAAACATTATCTGAACTATGGACAGATAATAAAGTGTTCTATATGCAGTTCAACCCAGGCATTTGAAAGAAGTTTGAATACAAATATTAACTGTTTCAATATCATGTGTGCTCTCTAATAAATTTAAACATGTAGCAGTGTTATATTTTGGTTTTGTGCTGACCTAGGCAAGGCTAAGATTGGGCCCCCCCCCCTTCTAAATTTGTCCCACCCGAGCTGCAGTATACCGTTCTTGTCTCAGGGTCCGATGAGGAAGCTGCAGCCATTCAGAGTGAACAGGTGTGGCTTCCTCATTAGACCCTGAGATGTGATTTGTCCAAGTGCCACATATGTGGTGAATGAAGCAGAGGATTGGGTCAGTGGGGCAGAGGATGAGGCAGCACTGATGGGCACTGATTGGCAGCACTGATGGGCACTAATAGGCAGCACTAATGGACACTGATTGGCAGCACTTATTGACAACACTGATGGGCACTGATTGGAAGCACTGATGGGCACTGATTGGAAGCACTGATGGGCACTGATTGGCAGCACTGATAGGCACTGATTGGCAGCACAGATAGGCAGCACTGGCGGGCACTGTTGAAGCTACACTGATAATCAGGACCCTGATTATCAGTGTAGATGCGCTCTTTTACACAGGCCTGTTACCGACTCTCTCCTCTCCTCACGCTGTGACAGCGAGAGGAAAGGAATGCCGATAACCGGCAAGTGAAATTGCATTGTGATCAACTGTGATTAGATTACAGCTGATCACGGGGCAAAAGAATTTAAGAACTGCTGTGATTGGCTAACTAACTAACTATCTAAAATATTGATGCCATCCAGATTAATGCATCCTTTAATTTAAACCACCTAATCATTAAACTGGTGTTAAACCCAAAGCCCAAAATTGTATGTTATGCTATGAGTAAGCACTGAAATACAGTGCGAAACGCGTCAGCTCTGTACCCCCCCTTTTGTCGAGTTTTGGATTGAAGTGGTTCTGGCTTTTTAAATAAACCTTTTTGAATTTTATCTTCCCGATGTGCGGTTGTCCGGAGTTCTTCCTGATTTTTAATTTGCTGTGCTGTTAGCCAGCACCTGGGGCTCTCACATAGGAGCAGGAGCATTCGCTGAGAAGGAAAGCCCTAGAGCGGTGGTTATCTGTTTCTATCACCCAAAATTGTATGTATTGCAGCTTACCAATCAACATATGTGGTGACTGCATTTGTTGTCTTTTTTTCAGGTTTCTCTCTTTTCCTACCTGGTGGTCTGGTCAGTAACACACCTTCTGTATTAGAGTGCCTCCACTCTGGATGAGGGGCACCCTTGGACAGCAGCATTGTCAACCTGGGGGGAGGGGCATGTTAGATGTATTAGCATATTTAGATACACTAACAAATTGAAGCCAAACTCCAGTTAACACTATATAAGTAGTTGCAGCATTTTATTTTTTTTTTGCTTTTGGGATAAAGGTTTTACATAAATAAATAAAAGATAGAAAAGATAGTAAGCACCCCTTTTAGTAGTTAAAGAGGAACTGCAGTCTGCTCACATAATTTGTAATAAAAAACATCTTTGCCATTCTGAAGCTTCCCTCCAACCATGTTGCATATTTTTTTATATACACTGTGATTCTGTACTTGCCAAATATGCTGCAGAAATCTTCCTCCACAGAGTCTGGCTGCAACCATTTTAACGGTGGGCAGCTGAAAGCTGCTGTCTGTTCACTTCCAGGATTTACACGGACACATAGAGGCACACCTCCAGCTCTGCAACCCTGCAGCTCTCATTGTCCCTCTTATGACTCACCCCCCCTCCCTTCCTGGAAAACTCTCACAAGAGTGAGAAAGAGAGCTGTGCATGGTGTCCTAAGCCTAGGCTAATTACCAGACAAAAAACAGGAAGTGGGCTGTATAGGTTATTTACTTGCAGAAAAAAAATGTTTTACTATCCAAAGTTAAAACAACAAGGGCAGAAGATTTAATAAGGTCCACTTTAATGGTTTGTTTCAACCCTGTAACTGATACATCTGCCAAACAGCTTATTTTGTTGAAAAATACTAAAGACATACAATGCCTTGCAAAAGTTTTCACCCCCCTTGACTTTTTTTGTGTTTTGTTGCCTCGCAACCTGGAATTAACATGGATTGTTTGAAGATTTGCATCATTTAATTTACAGAACATGCCCACAACTTTGAAGATGTTTTTTTATTTTTATTTTTTATAAGCAAACAATAAAATAACAGAAAAAGTTAATGTGCATAACTATTCACCCCCCTAAAGTCAATACTCCAAGTCGCATCTTACCACTGTTATTTTTGCCCATTCCTTCTTGCAAAACTGCTCCAGCTCCTTCAAGTTGGATGGTTTGCGCTTGTGAACAGCAATCTTTAAGTTTGACCACAAAATAAAGCCTCCTAGTTTTTACATAATACACTATTTGGGACCCCTTCTTCTTTCTCCATACTATATATCAGGGCTCAAGTCCTGCAGGAACGCATGGGAACGGAGTTCCTGTACTTTTTCTACAACAGGAACTCAGTTCCCGTTAGCTGCCGTGTCCTGCAAGACTTTGAAGTATGCGAGCTGTGTGGCAGGTGCTACACCAGCAGCTGCCGACACAGCTCGCAATAGTAAGTGCCGCACACCTGACCATTCAGGCATTGCCAGTAGGGGGCCCCATGACAGCTTCCGCTTCGACCTACCTGTCAATCACAGCTAGCTGACGGGTAGATCAGGTCTAGGTCTAGCTGACGGGTAGATCAGCTATTCTGCTCACAGGACATGCAGGGAGAGAGGTGAGCTGAGGGAGAAACATCAGTTTGGGGTGGTAAGCTGAGCACAATACCTGGCAAAGTTTAATGCCAGGAGGGAAGTTTATGTGGAAATATGTGAAGGGTTGGAATAGCAGCGAGTGTGTGTTGGAGCCCTGCAGAGTTTGCAGCCCCCCAAGCTAACATACATCTCCTAAGCAGGCACACATCACTATCTACCCAAGCATTCTGTCCAGATAATGTGCAGTTAATTTATGACCTTTCCATTTAACCCTGTGTTATCCAAACTCTGTTCAATTAAAAGTGTAAACTCACCACATAAACAATCTATATACAAAATAACATTGCCCAATAAAGATCAGAACATGATGTTCAAATTTGCATTGAACGAATGCTGATTATTCAGAGAATTACCCTATTTATATTTATTGAGGATTGTTTTTTTTTTTTTTAATGTACTAACAGTTAAGCTTCATACACACAATACGAAAATTGGATGAAAAATACCACTTTTGAAGCGTTCGTGCATATGCGCGTATCATTTTTTTTTTTTGGTGGGGGAGTGGATCTTGGGTGGGAGTTCCCACACTTTTTTCCCCAGGACTTGACCCCTGCTATATATGCACCAACTTGGGAGGATTGTCATCGCTGCCTATTGGCATAAAGGAGGCTTTCACATACCTTTACATGAAGAACTACGTGTCAGGATATGAGGCTCCCTAGATGATCTCCATGCTATGCATTTATAAGAAGCCCTTAGCGCAATCCATTGCAGGACCCCAGATCTTCACTGTTTTATATATACGCTGTTACCTTACAGCAGTAAGGTAAGGAGCCACTTTACACTGAGGTGGTACCGCACTGAAGAGAAAAGTCACTGTTTACATTGCCCTATTTGCACAGAGTGTTAGAGGGATTTCAGAACTCACTCCTCCACCTTTTTCTTTCATCAATTATTCATTGCTTTAGGACATTTGTTTATTTGGACTTCTGTACTGTCACCTGTGTCACCAATACCTTTTTTACAATTGTGTGTTATTAATTTTCATCTTAATCATTTTCATTTTTTATGTTCTTACGTTTATATTGTTTACACAGAATTCATGTGACTCGTTAGTGTTACAAGGTCTCAGGTGTGAATGGGGAGCAGGTGTGTTAAATTTGGTTTTATCGCTCTCACTCTCCCATACTGGTCACTGGAAGTTCAACATGGCACCTCTACATAAAGATGGCCTAGGCTGTAAGAAGATTGCCAAGACCCTAAAACTGAGCTGCAGCACGGTGACCAAGACCATACAGTAGTTTAACAGGACAGGTTCCACTCCGAACAGGCCTACCCATTGTCAACCAAAGAAGTTGAGTGCACGTGCTCAGCATCATATCCAGAGGTTGTCTTTGGGAAATAGACGTATGAGTGCTGCCAGCATTGCTGCAGAGGTTGAAGGGGTGGGGGGTCAGCCTGTCAGTGCTCAGACCATACGCAGCACACTGCATCAAATTGGTCTGCATGGCTGTCGTCCCAGAAGGAAATCTCTTCTAAAGATGATGCACAAGAAAGCCCACAAACAGTTTGCTGAAGACAAGCAGACTAAGGACATATATTACTGGAACAATGTCCTGTGGTTGGATGAGACCAAGATACACTTATTTGGTTCAGATGGTGTCTAGCGTGTGTGGCAGCAACCATGTGAGGAGTACAAAGACAAGTGCTTACAGTCAAATATGGTGGTGGGAGTGTCATGGTCTGAGGCTGTATAAGTGCTGGCAGCACTGGGGAGCTACAGTTCATTGAGGGAACCATGAATGCCAACATGTACTGTGACATACTGAAGCTGAGCATGATCCCCCTCCCAGAAGGTAAAGGAGAGCAAGGTCACTAACATCCACCAGCTCCGTGATGTTGTCATTAGGGATGAGCCGAACACCCCGGGTTCGGTTCGCACCAGAACCTTCGAACCGACCGAAAGTTCGCGCGAATTTTCGAACCCTATACGTTATAATGGACGCGAACGTTCGAAATCAAAAGTGCTAATTACAACGGCCAATATGCATGTTAATGTCATAAAACAGGTTTGGGGACCCGGGTCCTGCCCCAGGGGACATATATCAATGCAAAAAGAACTTTTAAAAACTAACGTTTTTTCGGGAGCAGTCATTTTAATGATGCATAAAGTGAAAAAAAAAAGTGAAATTTTCCTTTAAATATGGTACCTGGGGGGTGTCTAAAGTATGCCTGTGAAGTGGCATGTGTTTCCCGTGTTTAGAACTGTCCTTGCACAAAATGACATTTGTCAAGGAAAAAAAGAAGCCATTTAAAACCACTTGCGGCTTTAGGTTTGTTCTTAAGTAGAATCTGAACAGGTACATTATGAAGTGTAGCTCCATCCCAAAAAAATCTATTTTTAAGCTTTTTGGAGAACATAGGGAGGGGTTATCACCCCTGTAACATTTGCTGTCTTTGCACATCTGTTCAGAACATGTCACCTCACTTTCCGTCCCAATGACAAATGTTTTTGGAAAAGTGGGGTTTTAATTGAAACAAGGATTGGTGATAAAGTATCAGTAGAGAGGAGATACCTTTTTCCCAAATTAAATCTAACAGGATAGAATTTCCCTTCCTAGGGGTAGATTTCCTCTCACTTCCTGTTTTCTCTTTCCATTTGCAAGTAGGAGTCGTTTGTAAGTTGGATGTTTGAAAGTAGGGCCCTGGCGTATATACTCTGCAGAAATTTGCCCTATTAGATGTTGGTGTAGCCACAAGACTGGTGGGCACAGGAATGGGCCCTGCTATGAGTTAATAGATCAAGATTTGTAATTGCATGCACCTGTTGAACAGGGCAGAAAAATTGGGGGTGGTGGTGGTGGTGGACGGTGTTGCCACAAGACTGTAAGCTCTCACAGTTACTCTTGGTGGGCGCAGGAATGGGCCCTGCTGTGAGTTATTAGATCAAGATTTGTAATTGCAAGCACCTGATGAACAGGGCAGAAAAATTGGGCCTTTGGCGGTGGTGGTGGACGGTGTTGCCACAAGACTGTAGGCCCTCATAGTTACTCTTGGTGGGCGCAGGAATGGGCCCTGCTGTGAGTTATTAGATCAAGATTTGTAATTGCAAGCACCTGATGAACAGGGCAGAAAAATTGGGCCTTTGGCGGTGGTGGTGGACGGTGTTGCCACAAGACTGCAGGCCCTCATAGTTACTCTTGGTGGGCGCAGGAATGGGCCCTGCTGTGAACTATTAGATCAAGATTTGTAATTACCCGCCCCTGTTAAACAGGGGCTGAAAAAATTGTGCCTTAGGCACTGGTGCTGGTGCCACAACACTGCAACCCCTCACAGAGACTGTACTTGGAGCACAGCAGTCACACGTGTTGCGAAGCATTTTTTTAAAAAATTGTAAGTACACGCCCCTGTTAAACAGGGGCTGAAAAATTGTGCCTTAGGCACTGGTGCTGGTGCCACAACACTGCAACCCGGCCCTCACAGATACTGTACTTGGAGCACAGCAGTCACACGTGTTGCGAAGCATTTTTTTAAAAAATTGTAAGTACCCGCCCCTGTTAAACAGGGGCTGAAAAATTGTGCCTTAGGCACTGGTGCTGGTGCCACAACACTGCAACCCCTCACAGATACTGTACTTGGAGCACAGCAGTCACACGTGTTGCGAAGCATTTTTTTAAAAAATTGTAAGTACACGCCCCTGTTAAACAGGGGCTGAAAAAATTGTGCCTTAGGCACTGGTGCTGGTGCCACAACACTGCCACCCCTCACAGATACTGTACTTGGAGCACAGCAGTCACACGTGTTGCGAAGCATTTTTTTAAAAAATTGTAAGTACACGCCCTTGTTAAACAGGGGCTGAAAAATTGTGCCTTAGGCACTGGTGCTGGTGCCACAACACTGCAACCCTCACAGATACTGTACTTGGAGCACAGCAGTCACATGTGTTGCGAAGCATTTTTTTTAAAAAATTGTAAGTACCCGCCCCTGTTAAACAGGGGCTGAAAAATTGTGCCTTAGGCACTGGTGCTGGTGCCACAACACTGCAACCCCTCACAGATACTGTACTTGGAGCACAGCAGTCACATGTGTTGCGAAGCATTTTTTTTAAAAATTGTAAGTACCCGCCCCTGTTAAACAGGGGCTGAAAAATTGTGCCTTAGGCACTGGTGCTGGTGCCACAACACTGCAACCCCTCACAGATACTGTACTTGGAGCACAGCAGTCACACGTGTTGCGAAGCATTTTTTTATAAAAATTGTATGTACACGCCCCTGTTAAACAGGGGCTGAAAAATTGTGCCTTAGGCACTGGTGTGGTGGCATGGATCATTGAGGAGGAGGAAGAGGATAGTCAGTGAACATAAGAGGACAGTCACTCAGCATCAGCATAGGCAGTCTTGAAGGGATGTGACATTAAAAATTATTCGGTTATATCCGCCTCAGGTGCCTGGTAGCTGGTGGTGATCCAAGACTGATTCATTTTGATGAAGGTCAGTCGATCAACCGAGGCGGTGGACAGGCGCACCCTATGATCAGTCACAAATCCTCCAGCAGCACTGAATGTGCGTTCGGAAAGAACGCTGGAGGCAGGACAGGCCAGTAGCTCAATTGCATACTGTGCAAGCTCTGGCCAGTGATCCATCCTCAGGACCCAGTAAGCCAGAGGATTTTCGGTGGGAAAGGTGTCCAAGTCTGACCTTGCCCCAAGGTATTCCTGCACCATGTATATCAGACGCTGGCGATGGTTGCTGGAACCGATCATACCTTGGGGCTGCGGACTAAAAAATTGTCTGAACGCATCGGTCAGACGTCCACCTTCCCCACCGCTCCTTCTGCCACTGACCGAAGCCTCAGCAACTCGTCGCCCAGGACCAGGAGTTTGTAGCCTCCCAGTTTCTGGGAACGCGTTGCACAGACCTTTCTGCAAGGCCTCCCTGAGATGTCTCATCCTCTGCTCCCTCTGCGACGGCAAGATAAGGTCCGCAACCTTACCCTTGTACCGCGGATCAAGGAGAGTGGCCAGC